>JABAJS010000058.1:34710-57186 GCA_018221635.1 Tephrocybe sp. 10521TJB | reverse complement strand
TCATTGGCGTTACATTGGTCCAGATTTCACACCTTTTCAATTATCATCTCACAACCACTCGCTATATACCCACTTTAACACTCCAGGATTCTTTCTATATACTGTGAACGTCTGCTCAATTTTTCCCTGGATGGCCAAATGAATGGTTCTTGTGTTATTCACAATTTTCACATAGTGACCCCTTTCCACATTGTGACACATGACAGTAGTAGCCTGGGATCGAGGCACATCATTATATATAGGCCCGGATGTGAATAGTCTTTGTTTTCGTCCACTATGTGATCCTTTTTCTAGAAACACCAAATTGATCTCATAGTAACAAGTTCTCTCCCTTGTTCTCCTTGGTGTATGATGCAGAGGCGACAACATGAGCGAGACAACAACAGTTTCCTTGTAGATCAAGATACCCAAGGGAGGCGACATTTGCATGATATTTTGTGGTATTTTCAAGTTAATTTTGTCAGGGAGATTCCAAGATCTATTTATAGATTGAGGTATTGTTGGCAGATTTTGGCAGGCATTTTGTTGACAAAAAATTGAGCCATGTGACCTGTTTGGTCATTGTTTAATGACCATTGGTGTTTGTCAACAAAAAATCAAGCCACGTGACTTGTTTGGTTATTTGGTCATTGGTTAGTAATCAGATATATGTGTGTCACCAGTATATCAGTATATTAGATAGCCGATATGAAAAGTCTGGTCTGGTCCAGTCCAGTTTTGTGCCTTATCATGACCATTTTGAGTCAGACCATCAAGGAATGATACTATCACTGGTTCTGGGTTTCAAAATGGTTGGGAGTTTCAAAAACTGGATATATAAGAGATCATGAGCATAAATCCACTGATCCTTTTTGTAATACTTTAGCTATATGATACAAAAATAGAATTCACAAGAGAAAGTAAGGGATTCAGCTGTACCTGTGCTGCGATATAGCATTTAAGACCCAAAAAAATGGAGAAGCTGATTTAAACAGCTCCAGATTTAGGCATCACTTCATGCAACACTACCAAAAGCCCCAAATATCATGGGGGAATATGGAAGGTGTTATATCCAAAGTTTTAGGCCATTGTGAGCTCTAGGATGAAAGATACGAAGGTCTGAGTGTTTTAGCATGACATTGAGTGACTTGACAGGATCAAATTTGAAAGTCTGTAATAACTCAGCGCGACATGTCGCATTTGTTTAAAAGTCTTGGCTAGTACTCAACTAGACTTGGAACGTGTCGCTTGCCCTTCATATGGCACAGAGCACATGCCAGTGCCTCGTAAAAATGCTTCTGCCAAGAAGTCTTCCCAGCCACACACCATTAGCCCCTAAGTTGAGAAGCTTATTCAAGAGGCATGCACCATGCTCTGTGCCCAGGCAACACCAAATTACACCAAGGTCCTTAAAGATACCTTGGAACATACTGGTATTGCTCTTCCTTATCACACTCTATGTAACTGTTTTCTGGGCAAGCATGTTCCCCCTTGCCAGGCTCACATTAGTCAACAACTTCTTTCTCTGGAGGCTGAGAAGGTCCTCGTTGATTGGATCAAGTTTCTATCAGACACTGGCCATCCACTCAGCAAACAGACAATCCAGAAAAAGGCTGGGGCTCTCTGTGGGAAGAAGCCCAGTGAAACCTGGATTCGATACTTTCTTGGACGCCATCCCAAGATCAAGTTGGGAAAGCCATCAGGTCTGGACCTGAAGCGCACTCAGGCCTTCAACAGACCCATTGTTGATTGCCACTTTGACCTTCTTATCGAAATCATTTGGAAATATGATATCCCAATCGAGAACATCTACAACATGGATGAAAAGGGCTGTCAAAGAGGTGGAGGGCATAAACGCTCAGGCTGGAAATACTTTGTGCACAGAACATGTTGGCCTAAATATAGAGCACATAGTGGAAATCTCGAACTTGTCACAATCATCAAATGTGTGTGTGCTGATGGCACATATTTACTTCCTGGGTTTGTCTTCTCAGGCAAAGAGTTTGCAAGGGAATGGTTTGAGGTTGATCCTGGCATCAGGTGAGCAAGAATCTTATTCTATCTAGTGATCTGAATAGCTGATTCAATCAATATCAGAGTGTCTATGTCAGAGAATGGCTGGACAGATGACTTCCTCTGTAAAGAGTGGCTCAAGAATTCATTTATTCCCCAAGCAACTGTGCATAACATGTCTGGCAAGTCAATTCTACTCATCTATGATGGTCACAGCTTGCATGAGACTCTTGAGCTTATCAGACTTGCACATGAGAATAACATCATTCTCTTCTGCCTCCCTCCTCACACAACTCACAAGCTTCAGCCCCTTGATGTTGGAGTATTTGGTCCTTTTGCACATGCTTGGGGAGAGCAATGTGATGAGATTGTTGAGGATACAGGCAAAGAGATGCCATGCAAAGATTTTGTTAAGGAGTACATGGACATTCGCTGCCAAACTTTCAAATCTACAACAATCATCACTGCATTTCAAAAGAGTGGCTGCTGGCCAGTCAACCGCAATATTTTTACTGATGAGGATTTTGCACCCAGTAACCCAACATCTACTTCAGTGTGTCACGTACCAAATAGTTTCCCCCTTGCCACAAATGGTTTCACCCATGATGAATCCGACAGTGAATCCAACGACGAGATCCCATGTTACAATCCAATGGACAATTCCAACAGCAATTCTGATGATGAGTCTGATGACATTGACAACAAAGTTGATGGCATTGTCAATGGTGAGAATTGCCAAGCTGTCTCTCACCCTCTCTCTGTCACAACCCCCATCATCCAACCACTCTCCAGCACCACTTCTCACCCTGCTAACTCTGGTGCCTCTACACAACCTGCAACAAAATATGGAGCACCTACCTATCACATACCCCCCTCAATCTGTGAGCCCATCCTGCCAAGTACATTTTATGCATCAATGGGCTGTTCAAAACAGAAGTGCACAAGGGGTAATTCCCTGTCATTTCAATCTCATCTTAATGCTATTTCATAAGTATATGCTGAGCTTCAAGAAGCAAACCTCACACTGCATTCTGAAAATTTGACACTACAAGTGCACTGTGCCATTGCAGGTAGCGAGATCCAAGATCTTCAACAACATCTCAATAACAAGGAGAACTGGCCTTTAAAGTGATGCAAACTCAACATTGAGGCAAGGTGGCTCAACTCTGACAATGGTCTGAGGTTAGCAGAGGAGCAGGAGGAGGCATGGATAGCTGAAGAACAGAGAAAATGTGAGGCACAAGAGCAGAGAGCAGCAAAGGAGGCAGAGAGGGAGGAGCAACAGTGACAGTGAAACCCAGATGTACCATTCATGGGTGTGTTGAGCTTGAAGTCAAAAGCTGATCTTCAGGACCTTGCACACATGTTGTGCCTTTCTCTCGACAGCCAGAAGGACCTTTTAGCCCAAATCACTGGTCATTTTTACACCAATGCTGACTTGCATCAACATCCTCACTTTGAAGGCATCTTCAACTGAACGAGGCACCGACCTGCTTTGCAAGCTGAAGGGGAGGCTTCGAACTTGGATACCCCGTTAGCTGTCGGGCCTTCTGTACCTGCACCACCACTCCCAAGTTCTATGCCCATGTTGAACCTGCTGACTTCGAACATTGTTAATCACCCATTGTCCTTCCCTCTCATGCACTCCATCATGCACCCATCTTTGCAACTTCCACTGTCCTATTTCTGTTTGATTCACCCACCACCTCCACCATTTTACAGTCAAAATTACCACCCCTCCTTTGTTAATCATCCTGGTTAATGTCTACATTATTCATGATTAATGCTGACTTCATGTACTTATCATAACCTGTATAATCCTTCTATGTACATAACCAACTAGTGTACATACTTCCTTGTTACTTTTAGTAGCCTTAATCAATGGATGTTCATGGTACTCTTGAGGAGAACACGTCGCATCAGTTGACTATTTGCCGAAGTGGAGATATAATAGGCTGTATGAGTCAGTGTTACCTATTCATGACAAAAGTTTTGAAACTCCCAACTCTTCCACTGGCTTTGTCCCGACACAATGACACATCCATTGTTCTCTAAGTTAGTTTAACAGTATCTTTTCCAGGATTTATTGCACCGACTCCAAAAGTCCGATCAGTAAAATATTGGACTGATGTCTCTCTATTCATGAATTGATCAAATTTTTGAAACTCCAGTGCAACGATAGTAGAGATATGAGGGAAAGTGTTCAAAACCTCATTTTCATTGTATCCTCATCATTTCTTATCCATTTTGGACCATTTCAGGCTCATTTTGAAGTGATTATATAGGCCTATCAGTTTATATATACCACAGCATGTGATATCTGGTTGCAACTGGTTAAAAACTGATTTTTTTGGTCCAGTCTGGTCCATTTGCAGTCATTTTTCCAGTCCTATGGATTGGACCTTTAAACACTAGTGACACATGGTTTATTTTATATTAGTTGCTCATGCATGTACAAATATTCTAATAAGCTAATTTATAAGGATATATCATTTTATGACAAACATTTATTAGTGGGTGAGTGAAATATAATGTAGAGAAATGTTAAGAATCAATCATTGAGTGAAAGGTCTGCTTGGTTGCTACTCAACCAGAATTGCAGGAATGCATTGGGCAGCAAAGTAAAGACTAAGTAGAACTTGAGTGTATGGGCTTCTTGAAAGCTCCAAACTTCATTCACACAATAGTAGGGGTTTTATGTACTTTTATTGCTTGTATTTTAAAGCATTTATAATGGAACTATTTCAAATGTTATTTCAGCCATGGTTCGAGTTCTCAATATAACTGTTTATTGGACTTATATAAATCCAAAGTTTTCATAAAGAGACCTAGGCAGCCAACTCCCTGGTGGCTCTGAATCTTGTCTGTTCTAACCTGTCCTTTCCTTCCTGTTGCTCCTCCCTTTATAGCTGTAGCTTCATGCACAGACCATGTAAGTTCCTTAGTACATCAGGAAACCTGCAACTTTACTTTTAATGGGTTGCTCAAGCTTGTACAAGCTTGCACAACCTCTGAAAGTAAACAAAACCCAAAAGTCAAAAAGCCAGGTTTGTTTTCCTGAAAAGTTGCTTAAAACTATAGTTGCCTTCCATTCTCCAGGGCTCCTCCCATAAAGTAGCATATAAATTGATACTCAAGGACACAAGATATGATAATTTCTGTATTTTCTTGTATCATAGTACATATATTTCATACTTCAATTGGGCAGATTTTTGGCTAACCAGTAGAAAAGTGGCAAAAGCTGATTAGTAATCATGCAGATTTGCTGATGCAGTGGACATGATTTCTATTTTTAGTTATCTCAATCATGTCAGTCCAGACACTGCCACATATGTCTTAGTATCTGATGCCTTTTTGGACTCTTATAGCATGGATTCCTTCATGCCCATTGCCTATCCCTTGTCTCTCTGTGGTCATGGGCACAGAGTTTAGGTGAGGAGAGCTTTGAGATAAGCCTACATGTTCCACTTCCATTGATATTAGGTATTATATGTTTTATTATGTAGTATCTACATGACAGCAGAGTTTGATGCATTTATCATGTTTATAGGAGTCAGTGGGTCTTTTAAAGCAAAGGTCACACTAAATCATATGTAGCACTTAGATGAAACTTGTTGACAGTTTGTTTGAATATCATATGCTATAGAGATGCAATATGAACCACCCCCATGCTTAGGGATTGTCATGGATTTGATAATCTGTGTGGGTTAGTGAGTTGGGTACAGTGGGGTGTGGGTATGTGTGGGCATATTTCAACTCCAGATAAACCCATACCTGTGCTACAGGTTCATGACAAATTAGAAAGTTGTGAATTGTTGGATATATGTGTGTCAATTGCAAAACCTGTTGGATGAACATTGGTGTCACCTGATAGGAGGTAGAACTCAATGCCCATGGTACTTCTTATTAGCCCAGGCAGCTTCAGCACTGCTCACACCCAAATCATACATGGAGATGAAATGGGCAGCATGATTGGCATATCTGATCAGAGGTAAATATAGAAACAACAGTGAAAAGAAGTAAATACCTTCTAATCTGGTGTAATGGCATGTCATCAAGACAGTCCAACATGTTCTGCCCCATCTTTTAAATTTTGGATGTCTGTGGTGAGTTTCCATACTTATATTTTGCTGCACCCTAGTACTGTTCTATAAAATTCAGCTCACAATGGTACTTGGAATAAAAATCACAGATGTGACCATGCAACATGACAAATTCTTTGGGGTGGGATTTTTGGGCTATGAAATCAGGTTGCATGAAGAGAAGGTGGTGGCAACAGCAATTGGTGCATCCTGGTGGACATTTGAATCCTTTCCATTAAGCTAAGAAACCCTTTTCTGGCCACAGACCATGTTCCTGGATGATTTGTTCCATCCCCTTGAACCAGCCTGGCATCATTGGATGACTGACATTGTAATAGAAGCTTTGGTGCTTTTCATTTGGAAGAGTCATTCCATGCATCCACACACCATTCTTTCAGTGAGTTCAGTCTGGCCTTGGAGCTTTCACCATCTTCCTTGTTGATAAGGCATCATCAGTGCATTATCAAATATAAAGAGCCCAGTAGCAAAGCCATTGGTCTTCTCCTAGAAGATATCAATTGCTTTGTTCACCTGCTTGATGACATTGTCACAAGTAAAATATCTGTCATGTGTCTTTCCAGCCTTGAAAATGATTCTAGCTTCTCTGTCAGAAAATGTAAATTCTCTTCCAGCATGATGACACAAGTGTTCATGCTCATCATCATGCCTCAGCCATCCCCATTCAGGTGTCAAAAAGTCCAAAACCATCAATGATGTTCTCTCCCCCTTTTTTTGAGGTGTCACCTTGTCATGTTTGTGTGACCAGCATTGTTTCCAATGATCATTCTCATAGAACATTGATTCATCATGTGTGATGAGGATCTGTCAGAAGCATTGGCCTGTGGGAATGGGAAAGCTGTTGGGGATCTGGTCAATGTTGCCATCATTATTGTATGTCACCATTCACTTCTCATATTCCTTTCATCTTTTAATGAAAGCCTCTCTGTATTCAACCACATTGTCATGTTCATGCCCATCAACATACATTCCATTCCTTTGCTTTCTGTAATGCCATCTCATTGCCTGAAGCCATCAATGACCAGTTTGCAAAGTGACTGTGGCTTTTTTTGCACTAATATCTGTGAGTTTCTGCTGAATCTCAGGTGATGCCACACAGTCAGAGCATTTTGTTCATTGTGTGATACATGCATTTTCACAAACATGTCTCTGACTGATTAGTATCCCTGCACTGCCAACTCCCTGTTGCCCATTGCCTCTGTTTTGTCTAGTCTGAATTGCCAAGATAGGCTCTTGGCCTTTTGGTTGCCTTTTGTTGGTCCTGAGTTTTTTTAAGAGTTTCCATGAAGTGCCATCATCTCAGTGATTGATTCATCTTCATCTTCAATTTCCTGCTCCTCATCTGAGTCATCTGAGAGCTCCAGCATTCTGAAATCATCCAGGTACACTAGGGTGGCTGAAGTTCAGTTCAGTCCAAGAACTGGCCCTCTCAAAGAGAACTGCAAACTGAACAGATGTGTGAGAGCCTGAACCTGAATCAGAACTAGAACCAGAACAAGAACTGCAAGAACCATTTTTATCTGTTCAGTTCAGTTCCAGAACCAGTTTGGACTAGAGAACTGATGAAAAAGAACATTTGCTTTGAATGCAATTGTCTAACACTGATTTTACACCTCTATGCCCCAGGTGCTAGATCAATAGGTATAAATTAGACTGTATAAGTAAGCTCTGCCTTGCTAGCAGTGATAATACCATACTTATATCCACTCTTGAGGATTTGCAATGCTTCATAGGTTTTGGGGTTGAGTTGATTGCAAGCAAGCATCCCAGTCAGAGCACCACTAGAAAATGCACATTCAGAAGGAACAGATGAGCCCTGTATAGCCAGATAGTCCCGAGCCATATGTGCCAATGTGGGGTACTGTGTTGAATGATACTACATGTGGGATTAGAACTAATGGTTAGTACATAAACAATTGTGATGTACTCCACATAAGCAAACAGAATTGTCAGTGCTAAGTGGATCAAGTGGAGCATTGAGGTAGTCATTGAGCTCTTTGTGGGGATCGTGAATTGCAACTTCTGCTTGAACTTGAGACTTGATTGCATTGTGGAGCCAGCTTGTGCCATATCTGTGTTGCTTTACAGGAGAAACAGCAATAGTATCTGTTTCTGGCATAGCAGTAGGTGGAGTGGACTGCTTTGAATACAAGTCAAACTGGTGAACAGCATCAGCAAGAATAAAAAAGAATAAAGACAGGTAAGACTTGCAACTCTTTTGAAAGAGATGAGACCACTATCATATTCTTCTTTACTCCATTGATTTTTGCAGTATTTGAGCTTGATAAAGGGACCAAGGGCTGATTCAAGCAATAATTAGGTTGATTATTGAACCAAGAAGAAATAGGTACTCTCACCTAAGCACACAAAGTAAATATCACTCTCGCTAGTTTTCTTGTACCATTTTTTGATTTTCACTAGGCCCACCTTGATGGCATGAGCAACCAAGGTAAATTTTGGTAGGTTAGCAAAGTTCTCCCATTATTCAATAAGAAACTCAAGGATAGGGAGAGTTCTTGAAACTGTCAGGGTTTTCTCAGATAAAAACTGTGCTTGTGCATCACACAGTTCCTACAAAACAAACTGAGAGATATCTTAATCTTAGACTAGCCAATAAATTACCTGGAGTACTTCAGCAATAAGAGATAATATTGTCCATTCATCATGAGACAGCAGCCTATAATCTGAGTACATTTTCTTTGAGAGGTTAGGTACCTTGGGTGAGGAGTCAGCCAAGAGGCAGAATTTATCAACAGCCTATGATCATGTCAGATGATATCAAGAAGAACTTAGCAACACCTACTGCCCAATTTTCAATGGCATGATTAACAAGGTCCAACATTGAGCCCCAATGAGTGCATACCCATTTAATGAGTTCAAGAGGTACAAGACCTTCTTTGCAGAGTGTCAAGATGTAGGTTTTTGCCTGTGATGAAGAGCAGATCTAGGCAAGATTTATTCAGTTCATGATGCCCAAGAGTGTTATATACATGTTACCTGTGTAATCATAGCAAGGAGCTTGCCAAAGACATCACCTGCATTGAATTCAATGGGTTTATCAATCTCATTTTCATTGGGAGTATTATCAAGTTGGTCCCAATCAATAGTCCACTCATCCAAATTGTCATCATCCACAGTGTCAGTCCCAGAATCATTGTTGTCTCCTGAAGATGCACTATTCTTGCCAATCTTTGGATTGAGTGCCTGAATAAATGCTTGCACCCTGAGGTGGACAACATGCTCCATGCACCTGGATGACATGAGGATCAAGACAATTATATATATGAAAGAAGATGACAAACTGGGCACAATACTGGTGTGCCTTCCATGGGTGGTTCTTGCAATCAACACCATCAGCTTGCAGCCTTATCATTAACTCCAACATTATTGCCTGTCATCCATCCTAGCTGGAACACAATAAGGGGTACATCAGATTGAGATGGATTGATAAAAAGTGTACCTTGCTGTGGAAGTCATAACGATCTATGACACACATGATGGTGGCAGCAGTATTTGAACCACCATGATTTCCATTTATGGGAGTGAAACCAATGAGCTCTGAGCAAAGTGTCCAATTGTTGGGATTGTTCTCCAGTGAGTTGATGTAGTGTGCTGAGACCGCAAGATATGGGTCATACACACTTGACATCCAGGCATCAAACATGAGTGAAATTTCACCTAGTACATTCTTTTACAAGGTCAGTGAGAGTTACTTGATGCAGGTGAGGCTCAATACATACCTTAAAGTGGTTATGCAGATGCCTCTCAACAACCTCAGCTTTGAAGAGAATTTCTTCTTGGAGCTTTGTATGCTTTGGAATGTTGGAATCTTTAGTCAAAGGCCTCTGATAGATTAAAATATGCCAAAATGATTCATTTTCAATGGGACAAAATGCCTAAAACTAAAACAATCCAGATTTAACATGATATAATCAATGAATAAGAATGCACTTGGTCATCACTAACAATGAACTCCACAATGTGGTCCAAAAGCCCTTTGCTTGTCCACTTTTGTGCAACACCTACAAATCCATCCAAGGTTGCCTGATGACTATCCACCTCATTGTCCATGTTGTTGGGTAAGGCTTGCTCACTGGGTGTGATATTGAGTCTTTTGCAGGCCTTCAGATAGATATCTTCATGGGTTTTCCAGTGATGAGAGATGTGAGTCTGAAGGGTTGAGTTTGTGCCTCTGAAAAATGGGTCCTTCTCTAGCTGTAGGGTCCTAAGAAGCATGTTATAAAGGTTCAAAGATATCAAAGATACAACTCACTTGCAAATCTTGCAGATATGGCCAGTTATATCCTTGCCATCAATATTTCAGCTCTCCTTACTGAAAATGGCACAAATATCTTCTGTGCATGCATCTTGGCTGCATGGGTTATGCTTATGCTTGGGCTATGAAAAATCAGAATTGAGAATATGAAATACCTCTCTATCATTGTTGGCATCCTTCCTCATCTGCTCATAAGTGACCATTAGGTCCTCTTCCTCCTCCTTGTTCTCATCATTGTCACCTCCATTGACACTGTGTTCCTTGCCCTCTGAATCAGTGTTGGTCAGTTTGTTATCACTTGATTGGACCATCTGCAGATTGTTGGAGACCATGAGATGGATGTGCTTGTTAGGCTTGGAAGTACATTGAGATTTGGTTCATTTTTGAGGTTCTGAGTAGTCATGAGAATGTAAATGGATGATGTGGGATAGAAGCTTACTGAGAGATGCCTTAGAAGTGCCTGAGGAGGAGGTGGCAGCTGTGAAACATACAAAATGAGAATAAACAAGTTGATATTACATCATATTGATAGACACTCACCTAGATTAGATTTTGATGTGTTGTTCTTCAAGGTGCTTTATGTAAATCAATGAATAAAAAGCCATGCAGCCTCATAAGTCACTCACCTGTAAATACCTTCTTGAATATGGCATCTAGGGTATCATCAACATCACATACTCTGATGGATGGCTTGACAATTTGTTTGCCCACAATGCATCTAGCCAGAGATTTCCCCTTCAAGCCACATCCAATCTTGGCATGCAATGGAAGTTCCTCAACATCAGAGATGTCATTTGTGGCACCAATGGGGTGTTGATCACTAGGAGAGCTGAAGAATTGAATATCCTCAGCATCCTTGAGGGTGCCATCAGCATTGAGAGTGCAATTTTCCAGATCAGCCATGATCACACATGCAAATGGTGTGTGCATGTGTATTCCAATTTCTCTCTAAGTCGGCAAACTCTGTTTGGCAACTATACAGTTTCTAAAAAAATGGTAACACATATGTCAAACTATGTGGGTGTGTGGTCTGTATATAGAGTGTCCACCAGTTCATGGTTCGAACCGGTTCTCTGCCAGTTCAATGAAAAAACAATTTTGAAGAACTGAGAACTGAACCCACTGTGCAGAGCCTGAACTAGAACTGGAACTAGACTAGAACTGATGGTCTGGTTCTCTGGTTCTGGTCCTGAACTGAACTTTGGCCACCCTAAGGTACACAGAGATTGTGAGGCATCCCTCAGCATCATGGTCATCTTGATAATTTTTGGGAAAAGAACTGTCTTCTTCTGGCACATCCTCAACTGTGGGCCTTTGAGAATTGTGAACTGCAGAGAGATTTTGAACTCAAGTGCAAGATGCCTTAGACTTGAGAGACATTTAGACACTTTAGAATCCCCTTTTTCATGTTTTCAAACCAGTTCTCCTCCCATATAGTCATGTGCTGTGTCATGTAAGCAGCCAAAAGGTTGAATATCAAAATTTTGAAAGTTGTTCCAAATGGTTCAGGACCTCACATTGTCTTCAAGAAGAGGGATCATAATCTTTTTTTTGTCAATCTCACTGTAATATATTGATAGATTTTATAAAGCAATGGACACCTGAGAACTCAGGCTAAAGGTCTTTCTTATGCATCCTAGAGCTTAAATTATCTGAGAATTGTATTGTTGAAGTGGAGAGGACAAGTTCACTAACAGTCTCTATAGCTTATGTAACATGTGCTGGAACCTGGTGTCATCTATCTTATGTACATCACTTTTAACTATCTTATCTATAATCTATCTTGACTGTGTGATGGTGTTCCTGGTGCACACCATTTCATGCATTGGCCTGGGTTTAAGTGAATAATCTGTTCACAGAATATATGATTAGTGTTTTAAGGTCTGGTCTAGGTAAGTTATTTTTGCCTAAATAGGATAACTGCAACTGTAACCAGGTCTAACTTACCCTCAAAATCAAACAAGCTGAACTGAAACTGCAAAAACCTAGTCACAAGCAGTTACAGCCAGTTATAACCAAGTGAGTTGGAGAATTGCCAGATTTAGTAATCCAGTAATATACTACTCCAATCCCAAGGTGCTGACACTGTGCGAGACTGTGTCTTACTTAGTATACATAGCATAGAAATTTTCTATTAATTTATAGGTAGTATAAGTAGTTATGTAGATTGGGCCAAACTCCTTATGAGTTTGTAATACAGTGGCCTAACAGCCCAGGTGTGCAGCTATCAAACCACTCTTATTTCCAACTAAGTACAGTTTTAACTGGTGAAAACTGGCTATGACTGGTTAGTAACTCATCATTAATGAATATGCCTTAGGTATGTCAGCTTTCAGCCCTATGGCCCTCTACTTTTGCAGCTAACCTCCTTCCTCATGCTGTAACTCATGTATTAGAACTCTCCAACAGGCCACATTATCATGCATTAGGAACATCACAAGTACCAATTTTTCAGGTAACTATGGGTCTCAATGTCACATTCCAAGCTTCTAACTAACAACTCATTCAGAAGTAGTTGAACCTATGCTCAACAGACCCTTTGGTAAACAGGACCATCTGGGAAGCCTGATGATGCACCTGCAAACTGTTCCATACTATTACAGACAGCTATGTATGGAATCTCAATCAGTTTTATATTTTTTTTTGCTAGGAAACACTGAGTCAGTCCTGGTGTTTATTGTATGTATGTAGTCTTCAAAAACTGTACATTTAGCCATTCTGAATAAAATTACAATGCTCTATTATTATCCATGTTTGCCTATCCATTGGCTAGAAGCAATTAGAGTAGCATTAGAATTAGGCAAGTCATGTTAGATCTAATTCTATGTTGTAGACATGTAGAGATCTTAGATGGTGTTGAATGATGTAGATCTATCCTCTCTGCAGAATTTGATCTTGCTGATGCACATGACAATCCCTACCTGTGCTTGCAGTTTCTGCTAACTACAGGATTTTAGTAGTAAGAAGTAAGTATGCCAAAGTGTATCCTGTGTGGGGTATGTCGGTCCTCAAGTACTTCCTTAATAAGTCGTAGGTGTGTATATAATGAGTTAGATAATGTCTATAACTAAGTTACAAGACTAATATATACCAGCACCACATCTAGTCACAGAACTTCAATCATCATCATGCACCACTTACTTATGCAAGTATTATTGTTGTCAAAATTAAGGTCTGCGAATGTCGCCTCGCTAATAACCATCATATGTTTCATCTGCTGATGACCTGGGCTCCCTAGCCAGCCATGTGACACCCTACCATCTTAGCATTTTGCCTCTGGCCAAAACCATAACTCACGCTCAACTTCGTTTACAATAAAGAAAGCATATACATGTGCCTCCGAGTTCATCATTATTGCAGCCTCAAATAGGAGAAGTTTCTTGGGTTGCAGCAATACTTCCGAATGTGCTGTTTTTCTATCTAAGTCAAGCTAACTAAACCTCAGGAATGCCACTTTGAAAGATTGATTAATCCAATCATATTTAACTGACATACCACGTAAAAAAGATCCGACAAGTCCAAATTTGTCTGAAATTTACCAATAGACATTCGTGGACTTGACACCACAATATTGGATGCCAACGCGTGTAGTCCATGGGCATGTCTGCCTCCATATGCGGCGTTTTAAAATCCTTTGAGGTACGCGATCTAGTTCTTTCAAGGCATCCTGAAGGGAAATACGATCTAGAGGATTTATGCGTGTCATAGCAGTTGCAAGCTCGAGCAATGGCTCCAATCCTTCATATTCATCCTTACTCGCAAGTCAGATTAGGGGAACACATGAGAGATGCAACACTTACTTGTATCAGTTTTGTGATAACATTGCCAAGTTGATAGATATCAACCTTGAACGGGTCGAAAGGTTTGTTTTCGTGGAATTCGGGTACCGTTCGATCTTGACCGTAGAGCCCTACGCATTCGATAACTGATTGATCCATAGGGTACCGCTCAGAAAGTTGGAAGTCAATGAAGTAGTAGTTGCATTGCCGCTTCCCGCGATCATGCCATTCAAGGTTTCTGTCCAGCGTTCCGCCGTGCGAGTACGGTTGCATAAAATGAACTCCTCGAGGAATAAGCTCAGCACTGTCCATCATGAGGTTGAAGTAACAGGCATCGCTATGTGACTCAACTTGCGGGTCACAAAGCGAGCAAGGAGAACCTTACCTGTGGGTGATGTTGTGACTATGCATGAAATCCAGTCCCTGGAATCGATAAAGGTCTGTCCAATAAGTTTCCCAGTTTGCTGAACTGTTCACATACCTTAATCAATTGACGAAATGCCGCCACGACCTCACCAAGACGTCGAAAGGGCAGGAGAGAGAAAAGAACGAGTTGTGGCATAACCACGAATGCGTGGGTGTCGTCGTTTGGTGACGGGATAATGTCCAGTATGGGAACAGTACGATTACATGGATCGGCACGCAGAGCAGAGGATGAAAGATACTGGAGCACAGGTATTTCGTTCGTCGACGTCTCAACACGCCTTAGAACTACACGAGCTCCATCACTGGTACGGACAGCATCGAGTAAATTGTTACCATTCTGTTGGTCTAAATCAGACTTTGCAACATATTAAGCGTTGTCGCTTACCATGAGACTCAGATACTCTTCTGTGGAAAGTAAGACGTCGGGAGTCACGTCCCTGCCATCAAGCCATGGCGGTGTCCAATCAGGATGATAACGAGGGCGAAGACGATAGCCCCGGCGAAGAAGGAATGGCTGAACCTCTACCCAAGGCAGTTCGTGAAGGGCCTCACGATCACCCGCAAAAGTAACAAAACTCAGGTGAGGAGAGAATTGCAGTGCTTTGCGGTACTGTTCCTGAAGTTCTGGGGATGCTTGAAGTTCTGAGGATGACAGAACCATGGGAGACGGTCGAGAGGCGCAAGTATTGTGTTGTAACTTGGAAGGAAGTTCAACGTGTCGCGCGTACCAAAGAGAGCCAAACAGTTTCTATCCCGTTCTGTCATTCAACGAACATATGGCACTTAATTGGAACCGGCATCACAAGTGGACACACATTGATGACAGACGACAACACAAAACTTTCTAGAAGTAGCAGTGTCTGGGGTCTTCAGGAATCCGAACTTCCTGATATGATCAACGCAAAGTTGAAACTTTGTTGTTCAAGCCTTTGTCTGGATGCCAAATGATAAGGATAAACATATCATGGACGGCGCCTATCTTTTTATATAAAGGTTAAGGCCTGAGGCTATCTACTTCCATCTTATACTCAACATTCAGTTTTCTCCATGCCGCCCAAGCCACCCACCTCGTCTGCTTTTCAAGTTCGTGATTTTTTTCGATCACCCAAGTCGGGGCTGGCAAAGATCAGCAAGGACCTCGTCGACCACAAAATTTTGCTCGCTGAGGAGCAGAATGCACATGTAAAGGAGACATTCACTGTGTCGTTCGAGAAGTACGTTTTTCTTGAGAACCGAGACGATTTTCAAGCGACTGATGTTTTGCGGTAGGATTGGTCATGGACTTGATAATCTTCAACGCGAAGTCAATGCTACGAGCCTGATGAAACTGGCCACGCGATCTGATTTGAAACGCAGAGTAAATGATCTACGCGCGGATTTGGAAAAGACGATCTCTCAATGGCAGACCGCTTCTGCTATAGCCAGAGCGAATCTCACAGAAGAGAGCATCGTTGCTTTCGGCACCGTTCTGGAATTTGTTGACGAGGTTTGTTTATGACGTCCTTTTTCCCGCTCTTCGTAACTGAATAGACCTATAGTATGACGTACGTTCTCTCTTATACTGGAATCTACGGTGCTTCATGTCAGCCGATATGCAATAGATCAAGTTACTAATCGCAGCGTTATTGATCGCACTCGAGCCTGAGATTAAGGAAGGAAAGAAGGTTTATACGAAGATGTACAAAAATATCCTCCATTGCCAAGATTCGAGTCCGCAACAACTTGTCAACTTCCTTCAATGGGTGAAACTTTATATAACCTTTTCGCACGACCACTACTCACTATCGGTTGCTTTTCCAGATTCTCGATACGGCGCGCATCCCAGATTCAGACTCGGAGTCGAAAGGCAAAATCACTGTGGCGCTACAACGGCTTGCGGCAGACAACAATGTCTACCCTGAGTGCTATCTTCTCAAAGGTGCCATTGGGGAAAAAATTGCAGTAAGCTCTGGATCTTTTGGCGACGTCTTCAAGGCGAATTATGAAAAAGATCTTGTTGCATTGAAAGTTCTTAAGACCGAACGCAAGATCAAAAACTTGAAGGTTCGGAAGATATAATTTATTTCCAGAACATCCTGCACCAACATCAAACCTTAGGATTTTCCGAGAGAAGCAATTCTGTGGTCGCAACTGTCGCATCGAAATCTTCTCCCAATCCTTGGTCTGCTCGCCTTGGATGATCCGAAAGGGTTATGTTTTGTCTCACCTTGGCAACTCAATGGCGACATTATAACCTTCTTGAAGAACAATCAAGATGCAGATCGCATCCGCCTGGTGAGTCATTTCGTTGCGTACAGCCAGACAATATATGACTCATCGTATGACCAGGCGCTGGATGTGGCTTCAGGCCTGAAATATCTGAACGAGAACGATGTGATTCATGGAGACTTGAAAGGGGTAAGCTGAAGTTGCGTCGAATGTACTGTCAATGGTTGATTTCGAACCGTAGAACAATATTCTCGTCGATCAACAGGGTAGAGCCCTCCTCGCTGATTTTGGCCTCTCCGAAATTTCGGCCTCCTACATCAGCTATTTTACGGGTCATTCCCAGCAGCCAAGTGTTGGAGCCATGCGGTGGAGAGCTCCTGAACTCTTTAATTTTAACCCAGTAACACAGAAGACGAACAATAAAACCCATGCCAGCGATATATATGCATGGTCAATGCTGTGCGTCGAGGTATATATTTCGATCAGCTGCGCTTTGATTCTTCGATAACCCCCGCCCTAGATGTTTACAGGCAATGTGCCATACCCATACATCACCGATGCCGATCGGCATTGCCTTGGCACAGAGATCGACAAAGGTAAACGTCCGGCTAAACCAGAGGAGACGAGCGCTGCTTGGCTGTCATATGGATTGACGGACGCAATGTGGGCGCTCATGGAGATTAGCTGGGACCACGACCCTACAAAACGGCCATCTGCTGCGCAACTCGTGGCACAACTGTCTGCTATGTCACAATTCGAGGACGCAGCTGAGGACACCGCGACTGTTTTGCTTCGGGACAAGATGCGGGGCAAGCTCAATCCTGATTATGTCCAAATTTTGCGACAAATTCTGGGAATAGACAAGCCATACACTGGCATCGTCTCATAGATGTCACACCCACACATGCACCGAAACTAGTCATATTCTTCATGTATTGACCTAGTATGGTCCAGTCAAGTAACCTAACAAGACTTATTGGAGGCCTCGTTCTCGTCTAATAGACATCAACCCCACCCAATCTATTGTCTGTGAAAGGCTATATAGACATAAGCTTATTCATAAATTTGCTCGCAGCAAGCCATATCGACGCTGCAAAAAGTCTTGTATATCAAGTGCTATAATGACCGGTCAGCGCTTGCAAAATTTAAAAACTAGACGAAACATACCCAGAGCCTGCGGCGCTTCTTGTGGTATCTGAGGTGGGTAAAGCCATTTAATTTAGATCAGTGGCCGGAAAGGATCAAGAATCGTCTTACAAGATGCCCAGCATTAGGTATCCGTACGTTCGATGCATTCTTTGGACGTATCCACACCCGCTCTCTCGTCGAACCAGGCGGTCCAAACCTGCCGCAGCACGGTCAATGCCCAAACAAGACGGTACTTTATGAGACTCACTCTTCAGCCCCTGGCTTCCCAGGCACAATCCACCGCAATTCAATTCTCTCATCAAGAGAGGGTAAACGTTCAAACACTTCGTACTCAGTGTGTGTCTCCGAAAACACTATGGCCTCTTGCATGCCTGGCATCTTGAGTTGGATCATTGGGTTGCCAGTAACCGGATCCTTCGTATCGTAGGTGCCACATTCGATATATATCTTCAGAACTGCAGGGTCCCATGCACCAAAGAAGGGTGACTGGCTAAGGATTTGAAGAGCCTCTTCTCTAGCATACACATCAGCAATTGCATGTTAAAGGATATGTTTGAAATTACCTAGAACCCCAAGTCTCACGACGAAGTACAGCGCCTCGAACGAGGTTGTCTGCGTGTTCGCTTTCGTGAACCAAGTGGCCGGTAGGTTTGACGATGACAGGGTCTATGAGTAAAACGGACGAAAATAGCCTTGGCTGGGTCAGGGCGGCCAAAGTGCTATGGGCACGGTGTCAGATAAAAGAAACGAATCGGGATGCAACAGGCGTACGAAGTGCATCCACCGTATGAATGGCCCACAGCAACCAAGGTACGATGACGGAATGGGTTGTTATTCTGGCGATATTCCGTTTCCTCTAATGAAAGGCGGGCGAGGTGGGTCGGAAGACTGGATGCTGAAGCTTTCGACGGAAGGTAGAAGTTCAGAAAACTGAGAATGTCGCGTGCATTGTCTGTCCAGTCGACTGCAGCACATTAATTGAATGTTGCCTGGTGAGTATAGACAAGACCTCTCACAGACACCTCCATTCTTGTCTGCGTTGAGCAGGCACGCGTCTCCGTGTTGAACTGATTCCCATGTCCAAACTTCGTCGATAACAGACGCAGCCGGGGACGAGAGGAGGCGTTGTAAGAGTGGTTCCCAGATCTATATGACTATTCAATGAACAGTGACGACTACCCAGACTTGCACTACACACCTCTTTCGGAAATCCATTTGCATGAGCAAAGAATAAGGTCACACCATTAGCCCGAGATGAATCTAACCCATTTCTAACATATCTATTAGCGCAGTTCCATAAGACCTGTTTGGTCCCTCGTGGATCTAAGGATACGCGCAGGTCCTTGAGTTCCCGCACGATGGCATTTGCGTGGGCTAGACGTTCAACTTTGGATCCACTTCCCGGTGGAAACGATGGCGGCGGAACATATTCTGTGGTCCGTAGATAAGCTGCCGGGAAGATGTGGGTGGATAAAGTGTACGGTGCGTCGAATATAGGTTTTCGAGGTGGCGATGGTAGCGGAGGCGGCGATAATAATGGTTCAGGCGGAGGAAAGACAGGCAAAAGATTGCGTGGTGTGATTGAAGGCCATGTAAACGGGGAAGGCTGCGAATAAGATGTTTCCATGTCGATATGGGGTGGATTAAGATGTCCAGTTGCGGCTATTTGACCCGCAGAGCATTGTCGCCGGTCCAGGTAAAATGAATGCCGTTTATTCACGTGTGCTTGCGGCGGGAAAACAGTATACCTCTTCACTCGGCTTCTAGTCAAGACTGCTCGTCCCACTGGTTTCGAGGGATAATGGTACCGGGGCAGCACAGAATAGAATCTACTGTGGTGGTTTACTCTTGATGTCGGCATCCCCCGAATTCTTGACACATGCTTGGGTAAAATACAAGTTTGTGACAATGATATCGACTGCCTTGGGCAGGGCTCGGTAAACAGTGGAATTGACTTTGAACTATGAAATTGAGGAGATGTAGAACTCGCTACTCGTTGTGCTTCACCAATCACAACGTCGAGATGATCGATGGCTGTATACACTCTTATCTATGCTCTGCCATCCTGCGATCAATAAAATCTCCAAGTCTACGTTGAGTTTTCTGGCTAGCAAGCATCTTAGAGAGTTCCTATGGAAGAAGATGTATCAAGACCCTATTTAGCGAAATTGTTGGGAACGCACCTCTTCTTGACAAAGACCCGTTTCAAGCTTCGCAGCCGCTTCTTGCGCTCTCCCTTCAAGGTACTCAACAGTTTTTGTGCGCCTGTAAGGCGAAGTTGTATTGGTGTACACCGCGTCGGCGCCATAGAGGGCACTCAGTAAATGATTATGTGCAATGTCCCTGCGTGCAGAGTTAGTTATAGATAAGAAAACGGATCAATAAGAGGTTAAGAGCATACATTGATGAAGTTTTCTCTTTGATTTTTCGCAGTTCATTCCAAGCGTCGGCCGTTTCAATATCCGCCAATGCCCGCAGGCGCTGTAGCTCCGAAAGGATATCAGCTTTTTCGACAAGAGGCGTACCGTCATGATGGTCCTGGGAGAGTAGACTCTTCAAATCACGTTCAAAGGATCCTTCGCTTGTTCCAGTGTTAAGAATTACACTTTGTCTGTCTTCGTTTCCAGGGCCAAGTATAGCTTCAATCTCCATGCCAAATGATCCTACCCATGCCTCAGCTGTACGTACTGCCTGCTCACGGGCCAAAAGTTGCTTATAAAGTGCATCAAGACCTGGTAACAGAACTGTCTTGTGCTTTTCGATTGTCTGTGTGACTCAATCGATTAGTCGGCTGGGTGGGGGGGCGGAGGCCTGAACATACAGAATCCAAAATGGCACGCTCCCTATCCAACACTGCGGCTTGATCAAGTGACCATGCTTTCTCGATCAGGGGTCTAGAATCGCATTCGTAGCCATTATTCAGATCAGTTTGCAGAGAGATGTCGTCCAGTGTCTTGCTGTCTTGGTCAAGCACCTCGTACAAACGGCGAAGCTCGAGAGCGTACGCTGACTCTTGTACTTTCTTGTCTTGCTTAAGTGAGTCCAAAGCTCGGGCGACATTTTGAAAATCGTTCATGAACTCTTTTGAGGGCCGAAGAGGAAGGTGCGCGAGCTGAGACGCATGGTCTTCTATAATTGACGTACGAAGGCTCGCAAGGCGTTCAAGGGAATTCGTCAAGGACTGTAGTGTCGGATTTGGTCTTGAGCTCTGGGTCTCGTCATAAGATGCGCCTTGAGATAGAAAATCTAAGGCATCAATAGCAGTATCTGCACCAGATGACATGGTGGCATCAGCCTTATATGTTAAGTTCGATTACTTAAGAAAACTAGAAGCAGAATATTTCCAAAAACTCACAAGGATAGAAAGTTCTGAGAGCCGCTGTTGGGCGGAGGTGATGACAGTATCTTGCTGTGCTATGGCCGCTTGGAGCGAGGATAGTTCACGAAGGGCAGTTTGAGTTGCACCTCTGTAACTTCGATTACTATGGGTAGCCCGCGTTTATGTATAATTGATGCGCACTTTGTCAATTTAAGACGTGAATTGAGTATGGTGTTTTCGGCCTTTACTAGCTGAGTGTCTTGGTCGATGTAATTGGATAGCTTACTGCGCTTTGTTGATATCTTTTGAGGGATGGACCAAGAATGGTATTTTTATAGTCGCGTACCGGAGTTGAGAAGGAGTATCATACATCGGAATATGGGTCGGCTGATCACTGTTGTTTATCTGCGCCTCGGTCAACATTGTAGCATGTTTCAGGCTTAGAAAATTAGCCATTTAGTAGTCAGTAGCGCGGCGACTCCAACTAGATAAACTCACATCTGTGACTCGTCATTTTCAAGCGCTATGGGGCGTAGAGTAGCACGAATGTCCTCCAAGAGCTGAGCATCCTCGACATCGTCTGCGACAATGCACTGATCGGCTATCCAGCGAATAAGTTGTGCACCTGCGGGAATATGTGAAGCCCACTCTATATCGTTTGCGCTTATGGAAGGGCCGCCAAGAACGGTGGAAGCATGGGTGATGAGAGCCAGGTCGGGATTCATCACACTAGCAATATGACCACTGATAATCTCCCCTAAATTATCTTATAGTCCTGAGATAAATGTAGATCAATGAGGGACATACCGCTAGCCACTGGCTCAGGACTGAACTATAGTGGACGCTGAGTGGATGTTGAAAGTGAAAGCAGAAACCTGACCCTGATTTGGGGTTTGAACAAGTTGTCGGCGGTCCGCTAGCGCTGATTCCTTCCATCGTCAAAAAAAGCTGCGCTGAATATTGGTTACTACATAATCTAGTGCAGATTCTACGCCAAAAATCTGGATTTACAAGGATAGGAAGGATACTGTAACCCACGGCAGGACAAGTCTGAATTTGAGAGTTGTGAACGTCCGACGTCCGTTAACAGCTTGGGCGGGTACCAGAGTCACGGTGCTCCCCGGAGAAAAAAAATTCATTGAGACGCTTGAGTGTTGTCCGCGCAGGATTCACGGCAGGTCGACACGCAATGATCCACTCCAGTCGTGTCCTTGTACTGGCTTTATC
>JABAJS010000058.1:0-34610 GCA_018221635.1 Tephrocybe sp. 10521TJB | reverse complement strand
GGTGGAAGCATGGGTGATGAGAGCCAGGTCGGGATTCATCACACTAGCAATATGACCACTGATAATCTCCCCTAAATCATCTTTTCGTTCTGAGATAGATGTAGATCAATGAGGGACATACCGCTAGCCACTGGCTCAGGACTGAACTATAGTGGATGCTGAGTGGATGTTGAAAGTGAAAGCAGAACCCTGACCCTAATTTGGGGTTTGAACAAGTTCTTGAGTTGGCGGTCCGCTAGTGCTGATTCCTTCCATCTTGTTTAACTTCAAAAAAAGCTGCGCTGAATATTGGTAACTACATAATCTAGTGCAGATTCTATGCTAAAGATCTGGATTTACAAGGATAGGAAGGACATTGTAACCCACGGCAGGACAAGTCTGAATTTGACAGTTGTGAACGTCCGACGTCTGTTAACAGCTTGGGCGGGTACCAGAGTCACGGTGCTCCCCGGAGAACAAAAATTCATTGAGACGCTTAAGTGTTGTCCGCGCAGGATTCACGGCAGGTCGACACGCAATGATCCACTCCAGTCGTGTCCTTGTACTGGCTTTATCGATCCCAAGCGGCATCCTCACTCTCCCCTCCGCTGGAAAATCCGTTCCTGTCGTCATCGAGGTGACGGACATCTCTAGCAGACCCTCATTACTACTAAACATTCCATCATCTCCAAAGAAAATCACAAGCGCAGCCAGCAAGACGGCCACGCCTTCGTCGCCCACATCACTCCCTTGCTCTTCACCACCGCAAACGATGCATATGTCCCGACCCCGTGCCAGTTCTGCACCGATGAATGGGAGAGCGCGGGGTAGAATGTTTTGAGCTAGGTGAGTCTTACTGCGCGGTATCGATGAAAGCGCGATACTACGTGTCTTTCCCCCGATTACCGATGACGTGAGTGCTTCGGGAGAGGCCGATAACAAGACATAAGCAAGATCCTCATTCCAGCTCGCTCTCTTGATGTCGTGAAAGGTCCCAATTTGCAGTCGGCCTTGAACTCTTGCAATTTTTGTGACATTGTTGCCTTTTTTATCGTTATCGTCATTCGTCACTGGGTCAGACGAAATAAGGGTCTGGATGAGTCCCGGTAGCTCGGAACGAGTAGCAGCAAGGAGGGTGGAAGTAAACCGCCAGTAATGATCGGGTGTTAAACCCTGAAGCAAGGATTGAGCACCTAGGACCATCCAAGACTTGAATATAAACGCACCATACTCCACAGCTCGTGATCGTCACCCGATCCTTGTATATAAGCAAAGCCTCTGGGGCGACGGGCATCGTCACTTTGTCGAGATGCAGACAGGCATATTATAGGGAGAAACGGAAGAGGCAAAGAAGTTGGAATTACGGGGAAGGTTGTGGTAGCTGGAGTAATCCAGAAGGGACGGAGGGGAGCTGGGAGGTTGGGAAGCTCAAATGAGGAGTTCTAGAGGGATGTTTAATATTTTTAGTCCAATTTGACTTATCTACTTACAAAAAGTGATGCTGCCCAGGAATCAATGCGTATCTCAATTTGGTGGTGTTCTTGCGGGCTAACAGCACCCGCAGGCGTGTAAAGAGCTGTATCCCAAGACGACTTGTCGGGGCCTGGAAAACGCTGTGCTATAACACGGTTGATAACAGCACACCAGATAGGAACAGTCTTAGAGAGCGCATCGGGAATCCGTTTTCCTGCTCGTGTAGAATCCACAAGGACGATGCTATGCATCCGATGAACATTCCAGTAATGTCGGGTTCGAAAGGAACATCATACCTTTGTGATTTTTCGATAAGCGGAAGGAGGTGAAGGTTGGGGCGTCTTAAATTGAATCCCCAGTTGTTGTTGTGGCCATCCGTGGACTTGAAATAGGCCGGTATAGATGATGCGATAGCTGGATCGGCGTACCAGGCGCCACATCGCAAGTTTGGAACCAAGGGTGAAGCGGGATAAAAGTCATGAACATGCGCCACAAATGCGGCGTCGTCAGATATAGAATGCAAGCGGTTGTATAGGTCCAGAGACTCGCGGCGCAAAACTTGCAAGATGGACGAAGGGGCGTCCATCGCTTATCTAATCTCGCGATTTTCTGCAATCTAATCAGGACATCAATTGATTTTTTCCATGTCTTCCTCATTACAATCGTCGTCCTTCACCGTCCACACGCTTACATATCCAGATGCTCCAGACTCTCCCACTTCTCTTCTGGTTGACAAAAGGATCATTTCGTACCTACCCATACCCACGCGCCCGCCTCACTCAACGCCGCTTGGTCTAGATGGAACCCCTTGCTTCGAGGTCAGGCCAGCTGGCACAGACAAAGGCCTCGGCATGTTTGCTACACGACACATACAAACCGGATCCATTATCGTTGTTGAACATCCTGCTATTCTTGGTCCCGCTCAAGACGTATTGACTAAAGTTGCGAGCACTTCCGCCTATCACTCATTATTCGAAGCGCTTCCTCAACATCGACGAGACGAGTTACGGACGATGGCCAACTGCCGAAGTGCAGACGAATGTATACTTGAGGAAGGAATATTGCGGACGAACGGCGCTGCCGTCGAGCTCGGGCTCCCTGATGATCTCGAGGTTGAAACGAGGGAATATGGAATTGTTTGTCTTAACATCCATCGCAGTAACCACAGGTCTGTTATTCTCGCAGAAGCCGCCAACTTTTTATGAATCTTCTTTATTGTTAGTTGCGGACCAAACGCTGCCCAGAAATGGGACCTAGCATCCTTCTCATCCTCTCTCTATGCACTCCGTCCCATTGCTCCTGGCGAAGAGATCACCATAATATATACCGATGTGACACAACCTCGCGACACGCGGCGTGCACACCTTCTCTCACATTACGGTTTTACCTGTATCTGCTCTTTTTGCGTATTGCCATCCCCACTTAGCGAGGAGTCTGATGCAGCACGTGCAGCTCTTCGCGACTGGAGACATACACGGCCAGCATTTGCAGGATGGGCCACGGACCTTTGCCGCGCGGATGATTTTGTCCTCAAGACGCATATGGAAGCACTTGCGTTGATAGAAAGGGAGGGTTTGCAGGGGATGGAGAGCGCATTTGTGAAAGATGTGTGCATGTGTTGGGCCATACTAGGTGAAGAGGATAAGTTCAGAGAATGGGCAGCGAGGTTGCTGCGACTGAGCGAAGTTCGAGATCCACACATGGCAGAAGAGATCGTGGTATGGTTAAAGGATCCTACTAAGGTGCCAAAATGGGGGTGGAGAAAGCAGAGAAGGATGCGTGCGTGCTTGCGTCGTCTTTTGTGCCTTATCCTGATCGTGATGTACGTCCAGATATGAACAAGAGCAAGGCTCTTGAAGAGGCGCCGTCATCGCCAGAGTCATACTTCTCCCCATCGTTATTTTAGGCTGGAGAGATGGGTTCATGGGTAGCCCTTGACGCCATCTTATTTTGGCAATATTTAGAAAGTGATATGAAGTATTTTAGAAGTATTTCTGCTCTCGTCTTGCCATTCGTTGAGAAAACGCGCCCGACTTCTCCGAATTCGCGTCAAACACGTGAATCACGCGTGATTATATTTGGCTCTGTGAGTTTTGGCCTATGCAATACGGTTACGGAAATCCGTGTGACCCTTGAGGCAAGCTGCCCTACAACGCCAGCTCCGCATTGCGCAGCCCAAGGATCCTACATATGAACGTCAATGAGCAAGGCTAATATTCCCGCTGACCAGGAAGCAGAGGTACGACATTGCCTCCTCCTTGTCAGACTAGGAATGATGTTCATCAATTCACAGCTGACTTACTCCAACGCTGCCAAGGCCGAGTTATCGCGCGACTATGATGCCGCGTTCCGTCTCTATGTGAAATCGGCGGAGCACTATCTCCATCTTAGCCGCACTAGTGAGGACAATGGACCGGCCCAAACTACGAAATGGAAAACTAGCGCTGGAAAGGCATTACAGAGGGCAGAGAAGATCAAAGCATTCGTTGACAAGCGAAAGTCAGCGAAGCAATATGACGCCACATCAACGGCACATACATCAGAAGTCCCCACAAGTCTGACGCCAGTCGGCATCGATCACTTTTCTGCACGTAAGTACCTTCCCTATTCATTTGCGTGCGATGACAGGCATATAAACGTGTCCTACAAATCAGAGGAACAATCCTTCGTGCTTCAGAAAGGTTCGTTGGTGAATGGATTATGTTTTCCTCTCTGGGATCAACCTGTGCGCCGGATATCCAATTCTCCTTACGAGTCTGTATCTTATCCGTCCTTTTACGATCGATCGATATGATACTTATTCATGTACTTAGAGATCCTGACGGTCAGCCGAAGCTCTCCCCAGAACAAGCTAAAGTATCTCCAGTGTGGCGTCGTGTACCCCCCATACGCCTGGTTCATGCGCAACACAAAATATTACCCCAAGAGATACTCCAACATATTGTGACCGACTGTTCTGTCTGTGCCTCAATCTCTGTTTGCCTGGAGCATTCACGGCGGTTTGGTTCGAATGTGAGTGAGGTAGATATAGGATTCTTACGCAATCTCGTTGACTGTGATCACTCGCCACGTTAAAGCTTGCTCGTGCAGCAGTGTCTTGTTGTTTTGAAAGAGGGGGGACGCCAGATCCCGAAGACCAGGATATGCTACCATCCGACGGAAGGTATGACATTAAGATACTGTTCAACGGAAGCTGGCGACGTGTACGTACTTGCATTTACGGTGCTTGAATGATCACTTATTTACAATATTCAGATCAGTGAGTTCCGCCTCGTTTATACGTCTTCAATGTCCTCGATGGTTCAAACAGCTATTGATGATCGGTTACCGTATCACCCTCTGGACGGTACGCTGATGTGCATGTCCGTCCTTCCTTCCAAGAGTGATACGAACGCCAATCCAACCTTATGGCCAAGCATCCTAGAGAAAGGGGTATGTTCGGACAATTAACTTTCTAACACGAATTTCTTATGCTGTTCTAATTAAGTACATGAAACTCATGGGAGGATACGATTTTCCTGGATCGTTTGAGTGACAAGCAACTTCTTAAATGTCTAAATACTAACATCTCTCAAGGAACTCGAGCATCGACCTTCAGTATGATCCTTTCCTCCACGCTTAATCCTCTTTTTGACATTGTTAGTGCAATCGCAGGTTGGATTCCAGAACATATTGAAATCAAAGGGTATGAGGGCTATCCGTTCCATGACTAGTAAACCTTCATATGTGATCCGAACAGGTCAAGTTTTGAGCGCGAGAAAACTTGGGAGAGAATCGCCGAAGGCTTTTCACGCGGTAAGGAATTCACGCTTGATAAGAAAATGGTTACGATTGCTTACTTGATACTCAGGTCACTGCGTACTTACACTGGGCACAGGAACGAATGCTCAACTTTCTTGGGGCGATGTCGAGTTGCTGCCCTCGCACAGTTATGCTGTAATCGGTATACATGCGTCTGTTCTTATTCTATCTCTAACTTACGTCGGGTTTTATGCAGATGTCAACGAAAATGTTGGTGGCAGGACATTGACTATCCTGGACACATGGGTAAATCCCAGTCACGAAAGGCAGGCAAGGGAGCCAGCAAGTGAGTGTCGTAATCTGTGCTATGTATGACATTGTTGAAGTCGATGAACGACCTTGAAAGTGTTACATATACCGTGGTCAGATGTTTTGAACGTCTTTGACGGTATATACCTCAGCTGGCAGCCGTCACAGTGGGATAACCAATTGACATTTCATGGGTGTGACACTGTTGATTCATTGCTTTGGCGTTTCGTCTTGTACTAATGCTTACGCACAGGATGTGGAAGCGGAGAGGCCACGACGAGGAGAGTCAGTATCTGCTGTTGCTTCTTATCATCTCCTCCGTTCATCTTTTGCAGCTTCAACTAGACAGACATATCTTAAATTCGCGAGCCAAGTCCCTGGTATAGAGGAGGACATATGGATCTTGCTCACACGTCACGTAACGGACTCGAGTCGTACATCAGATTACATCTCGTTGAAAGTGAATGTCGAAGATGGTCCGAGAGTCACGTCAAATTTTGTTGATCATGCATCCATCTCTACAAAGGTAAAGAATGGGGTTTTAAACTGTAGGAATCATGCTGTCATTGATATTATTTAGGGCACTTATACGAATAGTACACACGTCCTGGTGAACTCTCCCCTATGACCGTGGACTGCTTACAGGATTCTGATAACTTTTTCTCTCAGGTTCAAACGAAAATCTTGCCGTCAGTTCCTTCAGGTGTCTTGTCCATTTTCGCATCGTACGATGGAGGTAGTACAGACATCGGATACACGCTCTCGGTGTATACTAGCTCGAACCTTCAAATTTTTTGGGATAAGAAAGTATCTTCACCTCCGTTTACCAAAAAGGCATGATTGCACATGTTCATTTTTTTTGGCTCACTTAACGTCGTCATAGGTTGAGGGGGTCCTTACAAGCAAAAACGCAGGAGGGAATTGCACATATCCCACATTTATGTTGAATCCCCAGTACCACCTCCAAATTCACCCACAACGCGGGCTCCCATCGACACACGAAGGCAAAGCCAACGTATCACTTTCCTTAAAAAATAGCAGGGATACACCGGTGAACATATCCCTGGTGTATTCACAAGGCGAGAGGATCGACGAGTACGTTGTGGCCTGCCTCCTGGAGCCAAGGCTGACCGACTCTAGGTTAGTCGAGAGTGAGCTCATGGCCAGCTCTGGGCCGTACAGTTATGGTATGGCACGAATCACCAAGGAAATTCCACGTGGGTCATAAGCAAGATTTCGCAAAACCTCTATTAACCTCTATTTTAGCTGGTGACTACACTGTGATACTTTCGGCGTTTGAACCGCATCATATGGGTCAATATACGCTGAAAGTCGACAGTTCTCAGTCGTTTGATCTTCGACAAATTCCTCAAGAAGGAGCGGGAATGTACGCGAAAGTCATCCGTGGCGCCTGGTGTGTTACCCTCCAATAAAAGTCAAACGAATAGTTTGTGACAAGCTATTCTGTCCTAGGACGGTAGAGACGGCCGCTGGCGGTCCAACTTCTGATAGGTACTCAAAAAACCCGATATTCGAGATTGAACTTCCTTCCGTGACTCAGCTTAAGTATATTGCACCATACCTCGGAAATGGGCTAGCACTCACCGCAGTGTGTATCAGGATTCGATTACAGCTCGTTCGCCCGTTCACGGCAACATCGTTAAATGTTACGATTTTTCCGGCGTCTTCTGACGGCAGTCTTCGACGTCACATTGCAACTTCTGGTGCTTACAGCGATGCCATATGTGGTGTCGCCACGCCACAGCTGACTTTGGGTGCTGGGAAATATCTTATAGTGCCATCCACTTACAATCCTGGGGTAGAGGCTGGATTTCAGTTACTTGTATATTCAACGGCTGTTGGGATCAAGGTCAGTGAGTGGACGAGCCATCTTCCAGAATGATAGAGTATACCATTGTCGCGGGAGCACTGAGTAAAGTAGCCTATCTTCTCCCATCTTACCTAATTCAAGTCGTCACTGGCCACATAATTTCAAACCTACGTGTCCCTGTGTCGAAGACCAACAACTTGAAGCTTGGTGAACTTGCACGGCCTGAGATTTTTGGCGTAATCATTATGTGTTCCTCAAAGAGCGTAGCTATATACTCTACAGTACCGCTACAGCTCATCCGGAAACCTTTCTGGTTATTAGGCGACCTCGAGGATTCACTAATATTCGTTCATCAGTCGAGTAAGCCAGCTGTTCTCAAGATCCGACTGTTCAGTTTCGTTCCATTCTACCGCGCGGTCAAATCACAGACGCAAGAGGGTACCCTTGTGGCATTAAAGTGAATCGATCTCGATACGAACCTGAATGTTGATCTCAGCCGCCAGTCAGTCTGAAGAGGACAAAAGATATTGAAAGCCTGGAATTTTGCGAGTCGCGTGTTATACATACATAAAACAGTTCCCAATCCTCTATGGGCTCAATAGCTTGCACGTACACCATCAGAATTCCGTCGTGGTGAAGCTGGAGGACTTGAGGGTATCAACTTTTCTTGTCCTTCCAAAGCAGGTGTCGTGTCCAACAATGCATCCTCACTAAAGTCATATATCGATGCTTCCCAAGAATTTCCCGGTGACTGTTCCTGGTTTTGAGGGCCCGTAGGATTCGTGGGCCTATTTATTATCTCGCGTCCGCGTTGCATTGCCGCCTCCCATACCGACCTCAGAGGCCCGTCCTCTTTCTTGATATTGGCCTCAATGATGAGCTCCTCTATCTCACGGCTAAGCTGCGCCAAGGGGTGTGAGTGGCTTTCTCCTTCTACTACGACTTCCTCGTGGTGCGCGGAGGTGGAAGTAGTCGTCATACGAGGGTCCGAGAGAGACAAGGCGCTGGGTGGAATAACAAATTGCCGCGGACGCGCAAAGCTTGAGATGTGTTCATGAGGGGCTGTGAGTGAGGGTGGATGTGACGTAGATGAGTCTGGTGACGCGATACTATGAAGAAGGGTATGCAAGGAAATCGATGTTTCCCTATCAGCAATGGAGGCAAGATGGAGAATTTGTTGGACCATTTCCTGGGTCTGTGCAGGTGAGAGCGAACTCTCGGGTGAAAAGGCAGATATGAGAACTGGAACAACGCGGCCAAGGGCAAACGAGAGGAACACGAATAACTGATGTAGAAAGAGTATGTGCTGGTGCACCAGACGTTGTGGAAACAATGTGTGTAGTGGTGTGTGCGTGGTGTAAGTCGTTAGGAGGCCCGTGAAATTTGGAGATGAAGTCGACAAGGGCAGAGGAGACGGAGAAAGAACAAGACTAATCTCTGCAACGAACAGTGTTGCGTAGAGAAGGTAGCGCCAAAATGAAACGGGGTTGGATGAGCCAACAAATGACCAAAATGCCAAAAAAGCTCCAACAAAGACGTGATATCCAGAGGACTGTAGAAGGCCACGCTGAATATATTCCCTCGTCGTGGTACATGTCTTCGACCACTGTAATACGTCGGGGCCAAAGCTACGACGCGTCATCGAATCAGGGCTCGCCGACAGGCGATGTTCAATCACATACCGGTCATAGGCAAACCTAACAACTGGATTTTTCAACGCCTCATAGACATCCCTGACCATAATGAAAAGCTCTTCGCCATCTCTTCCTACGCCTGGCCTGTCTGGGTGATTGCGCTTGGCAAATTGCCGAAAGGCCGCCTTGAGACCTTGTTCGTCAACTGTGGGTGCCACAGAGAGAATTTGATAGAAATTTGGAGGCATGGAGCGCGCTGAATCGATGAGATTATAAGACAGGTAACCGAGGACGACACAAGCGAATGTGAGCGCATATTGTTTTCGATAAGTCGGTTGTGTTTTGGGCACTGGAATGATGGCAGAACGGTGAAGAAAAGATAGGAGATGCTTTGTGACGAAGTCAGGGACTACAGACCAGCCAACGAGACTGAGCAGCGGCAAAGGCATTGCTGCCGCAATTCCACTGAACATCGGTGAGTGAATTCAAAGCTTAATAATAAGTGAATTGATGTACATAATATTATGATTTCTTTGAATTGTTCCTGCCACCACCACATCAACTTATCTGACGCTATCCTAATATTCTTGCTGTATGGATGCTCGCGGACTCTCCCGGAACTTTTTATTGAGATCAAGCAGAATGCAGTGGGTATTTTTCAACTCGCCCCCCGTTAGATCATGTTTTCAGATTCAGAGTCTGCAAACGACTAGGATTAATATGATTTTTTCAACTGTGAACTTGAAACGCTGCAACGTGGGATACAAGGTATGTTCCCGATAGACTCTCCGAACTTGCTACGTTGGCAAAGTCCTGGAACATGGACCCTCAGAATCCTCACGCAAATATCTTATTTGGCCTTCATATCTTGAAATCCATAAACCCTGCCGTTGTTCCTTTGGCCTCCCAATGCAATATCATATATCAGAAGCAACACGCACTAGATTGGCAAATGGGATCAGCCTCCTTGTGGGAGCTTTAGTTTCGTTCATCAAAATCGATTATCAAGGGCCTGAAAGTGTCGAGGAGTTCAGCGGGGGAGTTATGTTCTAGCTCCGTCACAGATTTTATGATGCAGCGGGGTGCCACTACAACGAGGCGTAATATCTGTCCGAGCCGAGATTCAACCGCAACTTGGTGCCATCGCCGTCCTAGCTGGTCTTCTCATCTGCGTTCCTAACAATTGAAAGGCACGATCAGCAATTTCTCGATCATGTTTCCATCGCCCTAACAGATGTAAGCTTCTACCTTGACGATGGATGGCATCCATTGATGAAATTGTGAGCAGGCGAGCTTACAATACATTTTGCCACATATACTTATGTGGCGCCCTGTATTGGCATGGGTAATTCTGAGCCTAACAACAACGGGCGCTGATGCTAACACTTGTAGCTGTAAGTGGTATGTTTTGACATGAGATCCCCAATCTTCTGACTCGCGATGTTATCGCGCATTTTAAGTTCAAATCGTATCTTCGGTGTCGCTATTTGCGAAGTAACGATGTCAGTCAATGTTTCAAATGCGTATTTTATGTATATTCACGTAAATAAAGTTTCTTCCGACAGTCACTCTGAGATTTTATTCGTAAGCCAACAACACTTCAATATGGAGCAAGAGGTGGGCGTCGAGTCGTCAGATGTATGAGTGAAGGTCTCGCGTCGGTTGCATTTGAAAAGATTATGCTATTGAGTAAGTAGTACATAGAGTATCGGGTTTCATATAGAGAAATCGTTAACCATTAAAAGCCCAGCTCCTAGCATGACAAGTCCGGACGTAAGCGAAGCTTTCAAAAGAGCTGTGGAAACAACTGGATAACTATCAAAAAAATAACTCCACTAAGCATGGCAATGCACTTACTTCACTTGCGATGTCTGCCCGTGTCGGCTTTCTTTGGTCTAAGGACTCCGTGAATTGCCATTCCACATTAGATCGTGAATCCAAATCTCCCGTGAAGTCTGCATCTACAATTACTACTATGTTGCCAGCTGCATCTGACTCGTTGTCGAAAATGCCAGGTGAGTGTGCAAAGAGGGGATCTTCTTCCGCAAGGGCGTCACAAGCGAATGGGAAGCCACTGACAGAAAGGTACGAGGAGGTACGAGGAGTGGAGGGAGGACGGTAGAATGGGCTATCGGAAGCGATATAGACGTATTGGGTATCTTCGTCTTCACCATCGTCAGATGCGTCCTCGTTTATCCAGTCAGGCTCTAGCTCAGGCGTGTTAGACAGGGAGCTGATCGCGGAGGGTAGTTGGCGATTGCGTGTAACTGAGTACTGTAGGAGTGCTATCAGTGAAAGTAGTACTGAACGACATGGAATGATAACGTACATCGGGGGACAGGGCTCCAGATACATCAGTCTTGAGGTTGAGAGCAAGCCCGGGGTTCTTGGGCACCTTGGAAGAGGATGTGGAAGCAATTGGCGATGTCATTGCAATGGCGTGGATGTTGAACGAAGGTTACGAGAGAACGAAGAATTAGTATTGCCTATGATTGTGACAAATGTCGCAAGTATGGCAAAAGCTTTGAGGAGCACCACGAAATGAAAGGGTGTTTATAAACAGGAATGGATTAAATATACACATGTGCTGATGATGGAATCTGAGATGACGATGGAACTTCGGGGTGAATTCATCATGATTTCAGGAGGTGTTTGAGCTACCGCGGAACACGCGCAGCACAAGATGCGATCTCAAATCAAGGTGATTGGTGGTGGAGTTGGACAATGGAGATATCATGGATTTGTGACGCTGATGCCGAAAAACAAAACAAGGCTGGCGTACCGCCGCGTGAGTATTTTTTTGGAGGATTAGATGTGAAACACAGAGATATGTACCTGACGGCAAGACTTGAAGATGTATGCAAGTCTGAAAGATTGTTTGGAAGATTGGTGGTAACCAGATGTGTATTTTCAGTCTCGCTGTAAACTGTCAGCCCCATTGGTAAGTGACAAAGAAAAAGAACATAACTACTTACCTCGGTATAGTCGTAAAATTTGTACATGAGAGGGAGAATGGCACATATTTATTTGAACCTGCGCCTCCTGGACTGTGCTGCCAGCGTCACCCGTCCCAATGAAATGCCATCCCTTCCTTCAGCCATTTTGACAACTCGGCTTAGTGGTGCCCACGCATTTTTAGTAAAAATTTCCAGCTCCATTCTCTTCTGTAGCTTCTCAGTTTGCTTTAACGGTTTTGGGGGTTCCTTCGAGATTTGTGGCTCCCATGCCTTCTGGGGTCGCCGAGCAACTAGTCGTTGATGTTCGCCAAGTAGCAAGAAACTCAGATTTCGGGTGAGCTTATGAGATAACCCCCGCGATTGTGAAGAAGTGTACAGTAAGGCAAGGGTGGTGTCCACTGAAATCAAATGGTTGACATCAACATATTCAATAGGGTAATCACACTTGCTTCTCTTTTCCCATGAATTTAACCAAATCCGCAAGGGTTCCTGCTCTGAAGTCTGAAGCTCTCTAGTCACTGTCGCAGCAGCGTCGAAGGTTGGTCGCCAAAGTCGGCGAAGGTTTGCAGTCGCGACCTTGTGATGAAGAACTGAGGCCGACGTGGCCCGCAGAAACAAGCGGTAGAGGCTAGTGAAAGAGGCAGGGAGCGCGTTCGTGGACATAGAGTTACAGTAAAATTCTCCGACAGGCACGTAGTTGTGATGGAGGGTGCGACGTGGGTGCGACAAAAATACTCACACACAACTTCGACTTTGACCGCGCTTCAACATTCAGATGCACGATGTCCAGGTCTATGTATATTAATTGTCAATGCGCACTCTCCCTTCTAAAGATGCTTTACAGTTCGAGTTTAGGACTGCTTGACATTTCAGATTCACAGGCGTATTCTTTCACGCGTTAAGAACCAGCCAGCAACACCCGGACATTCACAGGGTCCTTGATTAATAAATTGCAACATGTGCTTGAGAATTCAGACAAAGCTCTGTTATTTTTTTGCGAAGAGTTATCCTATGATTTGGCTCCTTGAGGTTTGCTCCTTATTTTATCACCCACCTAGATTCGTCATTGATCCTCCTGATGCAGAATGATTTTGATTCAAACACTCACGCTCTGTACATGCATGAGCTTGCCCACCGCCTGCTTCATTTTCTCTCGACGCATTACGACATGCATCCAACGCCCAGAAACAGGAATATCTGATATATCTGAATCCCTGGCTGCAGCAGCTCGAAGTTGAAGTTGCGGTGTGAAAGGACTCCCAAGCTCCTGGTCTTTGTGAAGCATTCTCGGAGAAGGAGACGAGGTAGACTAAGATGGAAGTCTTGTCAGACTCATACGCGAGTGGATTGGCGACTGAGGACCAGGTTGATCATACCTTTCTCAGGGTCGGACACGCCTCTTTGCGATTGACTCCGGACCGATACCGCTCGTTCAATTCTGCCATGTAATGAAAGACTTTTGCCACGAGGATAGGAGTAATGGTTTCGCGTCGGCAGGTTCTCACTTATATACATGACCTGTGGCCGATGCCACGCGATGCCACCGCACCAGGTGACCATGCCATTGTCGCGTGTATCCAGCTTGAGCATTTACAGTGGCACTACGACAAATTCCAAACTCGCTTGGGTTGGGCCGAATTTAGCCAACAACCGCTTGGAATTTTGGTGGCCAATGCACGAACAGTCGCAGTTAACAATTTCTGGCCCATCAAAGCTGGACAATGGGTGGGTGCTTGCTGGCCACACCTGCTACATATAAATTCTGAACGAGCGCCAGCAATGAAATTCATAAACCCCTGCTATCTCTCTACTCTCCGCGCGAGCCATGTTTGCACGCTCTGAAGCCATGGATACTCAAAGATTTGATCTTTCCAAAAGAGTAAGCCTACTCACTCACTGTCCAACCGCTGGTCATTGACATTCGGAACTTTCGTTCAGTCCCGCAGAAATCTTAGGCTTTCAACTAAATCCCAGTTTTGCGAGGAAATATCCGAGCCTCAGGACATGATGTCATTCTTGCAGTTCTTTTCGCCTTCTATCATCAGTCGCTCTATAGATTCGGACTCGAACTCAGGCGTCAATTCTCCTTTTGCTCCAAAGATACAAAAAATTCACATTGTGACCAATTTTGACGCTCAACGTTATGACATTTCCAAAAGTCAAGTATGTTATCCCTGCATCTACTTTTGCCCTGCTTCTGAGCCTCCACACGTACAACAGAAACACCGTCCGTCCACCGACATTTCCCCTTCTATGACAACCTGCAGTTCCCCTACCTTTGAGTTGGAAAACTATACCTCGTCAGAGTCGGATACCGATCTCGAAATTCTTCCAACGATGGAAGCGTACGAAGTTTCCAAAACCGACATGGCCTCCGTAGACACCGCTGAGGAATATTCCTCCTGCACCATCCTACGTCCAATTTCTCGCTCCCCAATCCTGGACATATTCTCTCGTCCTTGCAGCCCTGTTTCCCTGACCTCCCGCCCGGGATCTCCTGTCAACTTCGGCACTCTTAATTGCTTCGGAAGTAGTGACAACTTTGAAGATGACATTGAAATCTTACAGGCACAAAGGGCAAGAATGACAGAGGTTCGGATCCTTGTGACTGAGTCCCGCGAGGTCTATCGAGAGGAGTCATGGAGGGCTCCGCTTCAGGATATGCTCTATGGGCCCAACTTGAACCCAGCTGCGGATGTTACTTGTATAGTCGCTTCTCGCGATTAATGCCTCTTACTTGATTACATATTAAAAGTCTTTCTCTTTATTGCATTATCTAAAACTCTTACTTACTCATACCCCTAATCACTTCTCATCTTGCTTATTATATAGTCATTGTGAAATGGACATGTACCAGGACATCCTTTCATATACACCACTACCTTCATGCTTGCAGACATCAATAATATCTAATTGAATTGATTAATAGACTTTGAGGCGTTCGTTAAAAGAAAAGAGAATGTATTTTATTTGGTGCGCTTTGAGAACCTTAAATCTCGGTAATTCGTGGTATAACGTCTGAGCGAGATGGCCCAAAGCTCACGAAGATGAGATTTTGCCTTGACCACGATATACACATGACACCTCATGTGCATTTCAACAACGCGCAACTGTATCATCACGGCGCATCAATCCTTCGACAGAATACATTGCATTATAAAATGCATGCCGTGCCTGAGCCACAAGAACTACCCCGGGTGGTACGGTTGTAGCCCCTCAACATAGGCATGGGAACAGTGGCGTATGCCTACGCGACCGCTTCATCGCCGATGACTCCGGCAGCAGTGTCTAACGACACATTACCGTGCCCCCCGATGTACATTTCCGCGTGTAAACGGACCAATCGATCAACCACAGCAACATCGACCGGCCGGACTTTTAGGTGGGCGCGCTGCAGAAGCTAATTCAGCAACTCTGAGCTGTGTAAGGCTGCCAATTAAGCTCACCAATGCAAAACCAACGCCTCGCGTTATCCATCCAAAGAGCTCCTTGAAGTCCGGATGGGTTTTATCGATCTTGCATTCGGCTGTCGCGTCTTTCCTCTTGTATAGATGGTCCAGAGTGCGTCGTTTGATCGCCTGGGAGCATGTTAGTTCTACTCCGGTGCCCACAATATCCGACTCACATCCTTATTTGTTCTGTCTATTTCCACAAATTCCTGATTTACCTCCGGATCGACGCCGCGTTTCCGCTTTCCCTTGCTGACGGGCTTGGACGAAGGCTCCGAACTCATATCTCCAAACACGTCCTTGTCATTTTCTACTTGTTTACCCTTCCCCTTCACACTCGACTTCCCGTGTAAAGGAACCTCCGGGACTTTGAATAGGCCGTTGCTCTTCCCTACCCCTTTGCCATCTCCAAAGCGTACTCCGCTACCAAGGTTGACCACGGCGACCCCATCTACACCAGCTACCTTCTTATGTTTCGGTCCAATGTCACTTGATATGCTGGCAACCCGTTTGAGCTCTCGTCCAGGAGCCAAGCTCGGCGCCCTTTTCAACCCGGTTCTACTTCCTACCAGGCTGCCTGCATTACTTGTATAAAATAGTGGCGGTTTTCGCGGGGTAGGGTCATCTGGTCGTGGGAGGCGAAGCAATGTTTGTGTAGGCGGTGGCCGTGCAGAGAGGCGAGCAACAGTCAGGTTTAACGAATTGTCATCTTGATTTGACCGGGCAAAAATTATAACCTGAGTAGTTTCCGGTCCATCTAGAAAGGCGATGAAATGAGGGCGACGCGAGCAAAAGATTGATCGTAGGGCTCACCACTGTCGCCTAAGGCAACTTTGATGCCGACATCCGAGGAGGAGGGCGGTGCTGATGTAGATGTGGATGCGAATGCAGTGAGGCAGAAAATATTCTCAAAGTAAAGTCTTGTTAATGTTGCTCGAGGATGAATGTCCCTTGATGGACATGTCAGTCTAGGTGACGCACAGGAGTTCCGTTGAATCCACACACATTTCAATTCCACCACTTTCATCCAACCAAAGGTTCTCATCATCATGGAGCTTGACGATACCCATGAAACGCAGACTCGGCCGTCCACGCATACTTTCCAGAGCAAGTGCTAGCTGGTTCTCGAGAAGATGATTGTTCTTTGAAGGGGAGTCAAGGCGAGCAGCGAAAGTGAGGCCATCGAGGAGAATGTGTGAGTCTGGCAGTGAAAGAGCACCACGGTAGAGAAGGCGGTAAGTAGTTGGAGCATATTCAGTTGGTTTATGGGGTGTTGGGTTGGTTATTGAGATCAACGGAGCAACAGCAGCCATTCCAACGCGAAAACGGTCATGATGCCTTTCTTGTCAACAATCAAGACGCGTTGTTGGCGGTTGTTAGTCTCGGCAATCCTCCCGGGCCGAGAATCGCGCTGAGTAGCTTCAAGCGACAACTCCCATGTCCCTGAATCTCCTTGCTGTCCTCGCGGAGGTTTCTGTTAGCCCTTCATGGCAAAGTATGCTTGAATAAAAGAGTCTATAACTCTTCATTCTCACGTTGTGTTAGTTGTGGAATCTGTTCTCCACAAACACCTCGCCCTCAGTCATGCTCTGGTGTATGTAGGAAGCCAGGACGTGACAGCTAGCGCACCATTACAGATTCTCATTTTGTGCAGTTGCGTCGTCGATAACCTGAGTCTTTTCGAGGCGTCTTCTGGAATTTCTCAAGATCTCGCTACATTGTTCTCAGCCACCCCGGAGTTCCGATTATATTCACCCTTTTACGTGGAGCCTCGGGGCTTAGCAACGCTCAGCAAAGACCAAACAGATGGTTTGGCTTCTAAACATATCCTCGTGTCTGTCTCTATGACCCCAACTCCTACTACCGATGACACCTTCAATTACTGGTATCTACACGAACACATCCCACTCCTCCAGCGAGTTCCCACGTGGATATCATCCGAGCGATTCAAACTGGCTTTTTCTACCAAAGAGGTACCATTATATCTTGCCTTGCACAGGTGGGATAGCACAAGAGCTTTTGGTACGGAGGAATATAAAGCGGCAGTAAATACTGAGTGGAGGACAGCCGTGATGTCAGGGGTCATGATGAAGGAGCGTTTCGTTCTGACATATAAAGGAAAACTGGGAAGCATGGATACAAACTTGTGATGCTCTCCTAAGAATCCACGGGTTCGCCAAATCTTCCCCTCCATCGCTCGCCCCTGAACATCAGTGCAATGATCGGCAGGAATGCTACAATGCTGTGGAAAGGTCAGAAGGGAAATCACTTCTGAATGGAACAAGATGCTTGCCATATACCCGCGAATACGGTAAAAGACCACTGGAACCCGATCTTGATATGATTTTTTCGATCAACATGTTATTTTAGCACTTACAATTATATCTCACCTTTTCACCAAAAGGAATTCTATGTCAGACGCGACACGCCCCGAGATCGTCAGTTTTTTATCATTATAAGCACTGACCAGTGTGCTTACGAGTAGAAGCCCAAAGTGAGTCCGAAGACCTGACGGAAAAAGCTACACTCGACTGGATCAGTCATGCAAAGCACTGCTTAGTTGGCAAAGATGCACGTACTTGAAACACTGGCTGACGTCGTTGCTGCGCGTCTTGTAGCAATCACTGCAGCTGTATGTATACAAGACCGAGCTGACGATCTGAACTACACGGCCCTATGTTTGTGAGGGTCTTTGATCAAAAGAACTATCTCACCTCCGAAGGCGGCAACGGCTAATAAAATAGTTAGTGGCTAAACGTAGGCCAATGAAGCTTGGCTGACTGACCCATTCCGATGCATGGTGCGATAAATGTATTAGCATACCGCACGGTGAAGCCATCTGAGGACCTGTCACGGCGAAAGCTGGGTTATTAGAGAGGTGACGCACATCTAGTGGACAAGCAACAGTTGTCAGCATCTAGCATACATAGATACTGCGCCATTACCACTCACATAAGCAATCCGGCCGGGACAGCAAATGCACCAGACCATATTCCTTGTAGACGAATTTCGGCGGCGGCGGGAACGCCCTTCTGGAGCGCTTGTCGCCGTGCGCGCTGCATCATGACATCCGTCACGGGACTCGAACATAACTCGCCAAGTGTACTAAGACCATGTAAATTGTGAGACGCAAGCTGCATATTGATGTCAAGCTCACGCTCCAACGAGAAGGCTGACTCCGTTTGCCAAACTATCATTTGAATTTTGAACATTGCACTCGTGAAAGTATGCACTCAAGAACGTACCCATTCTGCACTGTATCGAAATTGTATAAGTCTGTGAACAGCGTGGCGAGTGTCAAAGCTGGTTCAATAGAAGCGAATCCATAGGCGACGGCACTATATGGATATCAGGAGCAATCGCTATAGAGTGAGGGAATGGAATTACTAGAAGAGTGCGGGAAATGCAACCGACGGATATTTCAGCATGCTGAAAGGTTTGATCACAAAGTCGCTTCCTTTGAGGCGGCGCGACCGTGGGCGTTGTCGGTCAGGTATCCGCATCCTGTTCAGATACATTTGGAACGGCATCGGAGGCGGCTTAAAAAGTTCACCAATGGCGTCAGTTTGTTTTTCGTCGTCCTCATTTCCAAATTCGGTGGTGAAAGTTTCTGAGTCACCGTCTTCGCTCACTGGTCGGACGAAGAGAGTTTCCGGCATGAGGAAGAAGCAAACAATGTACATAACACCTAAAATATGGTTGGTTCCCGGGTAGCTATCTGGCCCCAGATTGCGCACCGTTTAATATGGCACCCACGTAGAAGCACCAACGCCACCCAAGATCACGAGCAACATATCCGCCGACCTTGATCCATAGCGTTACTAATCCGAACTACACTTGAAAATCAAGGTATGTGGCAATTTTTACTCACGATAGGCGCTAAATGTGCGCCATTGGTCAACATTAGCGTGAAAAGACCCATAGCCCTCCCTCTTTCATGTACAAAGAATGCATCAACAACCGTTCCAGCGCCAAGACCTAGTGCAGCCGAAGGGCCAAAGCCATTCATAGCCCTTGCAAGAATTAGAGTACCGTAAGACCGGGCTTTAGCTGATCCCAGCGCCGAACCAAATCCAATGAGGATGGACAAGAGATATGCAGGCCTTCGCCCATAGACATTTGCAAATGGTGTAAAAATCAATGGCCCCAGTGCACTTGTTCCAATGGCGACTGTAGTCTGGTATGTTCCCGTTACAGGTGCGATACCAAATTCGGCAGACATGGGAACGACTGCTGGATTGATAATAGCGACGTTGAGTGTAGCGAGAAAAGCCAACATGCAGATCTCTGCAAGAATCGTGTACCTGAACCACTACAAGGTTGTTAGATCCAGCTAGATGGAATGGATGGAGGGCGTACTGTGGGGTAGTTGAGGGGATCAGAACGTGAGGAAGATGGTTGAGGAAGAAGTGGAAGTCCTGTGCTGTCAATCTTTACCTTCTGCTTCAGCATTGCGTTGTCGTTATGTCGTTAATGATGATGGGCAAGAAGAGCCTTGTGAACCAAATATTCCAATATTTGAATTTCACGGAATTTATAGTACATAGGCTGCGCACATGATGTGGTTCAAACACAAGGAACTCAGGAAACTAAAGGAAGAACCGGCCCGTAACTTATTAATAAATAGTGAGCGCATCATGATCACGTGGAACCCGCTATCAACGACGTGGATCCGACTTTGGTGTCCTGCACTTGTATCTCTCCCTTGTGAGTCTCGTCGTCGTCTTGAGCGGCGACAGAGACCTCAACTATGCGCTCCCTGAATTACTTGGGAATCCTTTCACTCTTACTTGCGGTGCCTACCACACACTCTCTTAAGGCGCACGATTTCAAGACATGCTCCCAATCCGGATTCTGCAGGAGGGGTCGCGCTCTTTCTGCCAGAGCCAAAGAATCTGGCTTAAAATGGAACTCCCCTTATTCTATCGACCCCTCATCCATTACCATAGCATCAGAGCAGGCTACCTTCACAGCAGGCGTTAAGTCGTCTCTTTACCCCGACATTAATTTTGGGCTCGAGTTACGCGTTCACGACGATGGAGTGGTTCGTGTGCGCATGGATGAAGTGGGAGGGCTGCGCAAGCGATACGACGAGGCAGCCTCCTGGGCCCTAATTTCCAAACCTATCATCAGCAAAGATATCAAGTGGAAGGCAGGAAAGAAGGATATTCGCGCGGTATATGGTTCAAAAAAAGAGAACGAAGTGGTTGTCACCTTTCAGCCGCTCCGGATTGCTCTTTTTCGCAACGGAAAGGAACAGGTTGTCCTCAACGGTCAAGGCCTTTTACATATGGAGCACTTCCGTAACAAGGCCCCTGAAGTCAGCCATACTGAAGAACCAGCGCCTCAAGAAGGAGAGGAAGTCGTCAATGACGAATCTCAGGTTGTCATGAAGGCAGAAAATGTCCGCGCTTGGTTTGAGGGCGATCAAGAAGATGCCTATTGGGAGGAGACGTTCTCGTCTTGGACTGATTCAAAGCCTAAAGGTCCGTGGTGATTGATTATTTTTTTTCTGGAGATCCCTCCTTGAATCTTTCTCATACAGGCCCCGAGTCTCTTTCCCTTGATATCAACTTCCCTAATCACGGGACAATTTATGGGATTCCCCAACACGCGACCAGACTAGCGCTCCCAACCACTTCGGGAGAATCACCCTTCTTCACTGACCCATATCGTCTTTACAATGCTGACGTATTTGAATATCTCGCGTCGTCTCCAATGTCCATCTATGGTTCCATTCCCGTCTTGCACGCTCATTCAGTCGATTCTACTGTTGGGATCTTCCATGCTGTTGGCTCGGAGACGTGGATTGATGTTGCACATGCGTCGGACAAGTCCACTGAAACTCATTGGATTTCCGAATCAGGCATTCTGGACTTGTTCCTGATGCCTGGACCTACTCCCGAGGACATATTCAAACAGTACTCCAAACTCACAGGAACATCGGTACTTCCTGCTCAGTGGAGTCTTGGTTATCATCAATGTCGATGGAATTATGTCAGTTCGGACGATGTGCGCACTGTTCAGAAGAGGTTTGACGAGGAAGACATTCCTGTTGACGTCTTTTGGCTTGACATTGAGTACGCCGAGGACCATAAATATTTCATGTGGGATAAGAAGAACTTCCCCGACCCTGTTGAGATGGTCAATGACGTCGCTGCGTCAGGCCGTAAGGTTTGGCCCTCTCCTCTCATACACATTATAACCCCACTTACGGAATTTATGCTAGATGGTAGTCATCGTCGACCCTCACTTGAAGCGTACATCAGACTATCCTGTGTATCAGAAAGCCTCCGAGCTCGGATTCTTGGTTAAAAACAAAAATAATGGCGAATACGAGGGTTGGTGCTGGTCAGGTAGCAGTGCTTGGATGGACTTCTTCCACCCGGGTGCTTGGGATTGGTGGAAAACTCTTTTCAAGACTGAGAAGCAGGTTAGCGGTTGGTCATGGACGGAAAGCACTGAAGCCGTCCACATATGGAATGACATGAACGAGGTAAACTCCACCTCCAACAGAAGGTATTGTTACTAAATAAAGCCCAAATAGCCGTCGGTCTTCAATGGACCAGAAATCACCATGCCCAAGGATAACATTCACTTTGGTGGTTGGGAACACCGAGACATCCACAATATCAATGGCATGCTATATGTAAGCAACATCCCTTTTTGTGAACGAATCTGATCTTTCTTTCAGTCCAATTTGACTTCTCAAGCTGTCGCTGAGCGCTCCGAAACCCCTACTCGTCCCTTTGTTCTCACCCGCGCTTTCTATGCTGGCTCCCAACGCTTCGGTGCCATGTGGACGGGTGACAATATGGGAACTTGGGAGCATATGACCGTGGGCGTGAAAATAGTTCTTTCAGTCAATATTGGCGGTTTTTCATTTGCTGGATGTAAGCTCTTCGCTCTCGTCGTCCATCTCTTTTCTGATATCTTCTGGATTAGCTGATGTTGGAGGATTCTTTGGCAATCCAGAGCCTGATATGCTCGTCCGGTGGTATCAAGTCGGCGCGTTTGCACCGTTCTTCCGCGCACATGCACATCTCGACACTAAACGTCGGGAGCCATTCCTTCTCGATCAACCTTATAAGGGTATTGTTCGGGATATCTTACGCCTTCGGTACTCCCTGTTACCTGTCTGGTACACGGCATTCCGTGAAACAAGTGTAACAGGTCTTCCTGTTTTGAGGCAAGTGGCTGGCTCCCTTCAGATTTAGATGCAGAACCTAAGGGATTCCGTAGACCGCACTATGTTGCTTTTCCCAAGGATAAGGGTGGCTTTAATATCGACGACCAGTATTTCATTGCCTCATCAGGATTACTAGTTAAGCCCGTGACTGAGAAAGGTGTCACGGAGACAACAGTCTACCTCCCAGAGGATCAGGTACGGTTCACCGAATGTCTACTACCTCAGACTGTCTCAGGAGTCATTACAGGTCTACTACGACTATTTCAACCACTTCACATACCGTGGCTCGACCAAGGGCAAGCAGATTACCGTCCCAGCAGCTCTGCACCAAATCCCTCTCTTCGTTCGCGGCGGCTCCATCGTACCCACCCGTGAGCGGCCCAGGCGATCGTCAACATCGATGAAGCTGGACCCTTTCACACTTCGTGTCGCTCTCAGTAAGACTGGTGCTGCGCGGGGCGAACTCTACCTCGATGATGGTGTGACGTATGCGCACCAGCAAGGCAAATTCGTGTGGCGTGAATTTGTCGCGGAGAAGTCATCAAAGAAACAACGTGCCATCCGATTGTCCAGTAATGACCTTGGTTCATCACGGCCAAGCGAGGCAGTAGATGGAGTTGCTCTTCAGGCGTTCAACCCTGCCAACGAGTACGCTAAGAGCATTGCTGATGTAAGGGTTGAGAAGATGGTAGTGGTCGGGTTGAGTGAGAAGCCCAAGAGCGTCAAAATTGAGGGTGGAGTGGATTTGGTGTGGAACTTTACACCAGGCGTTGCCTCTGCAGAAAAGAAGGAAGGAGTTGCGAGTGTTCTCACCATCAAGGACCCTAAGGTCCTTGTTGCAAATGATTGGGCTATTGTCATCGAGTGGTAGGTGGCATTGTCAATTCACGAGAGATATCAAAATGGATCGTGAAACATCATGTGTTGAATCGTACTACATACGCAATTGACTACTAGGAAAGAAACCTTTACAGAAAACAAGAATGCTCGTTGAAGGAGAACATCGAAAGCGCTCCGTGGTGAGGTGATATATACAGCAGGGTGATGACAACAACAGGAACCAAAAGGCGACATTGTGCCTCGCAACATAAAACAACATGTTGGCCAAAAAAGCAGAGGCGAGCGAGAATTGCTACAATCCACGATACGTTTTGTTAGGACGAGGATGGAATATGCTTTTAATAAATGCAAATGAGGGATGAATAGAGTCCTGACGGGGGCCTTGAAAGAGCCTGCGACATCATAAGAAGCAATAGAAAAAGTACATACACGGCTTGGCCAAAAGAAAGTTATTTAAAAGCGTGGAAGTGAAAAAGTATGTATATCACCATAGCGAATCACGCCGCGCCACAGGCGTCGGCGATGCAGCCATAGGAGCAGGTGTGTTCACGGTAGTAAACGTAGCACCCGCAGTCGGGTATTGAAACCACTCCGTTGAAGTGAGAGCCGTAGTCCGACGGGCGTTGCCGCCGCCGCCGCTACGCATCTGCAACTGCATAAGCTGCAATTGCTGCATGTACGATGTATACGCCACGGGCGACATAATCGTTGGGTATGCAGAGTAAAAATATGGCGCTGGATTGGAGGAGGGATAGATTGACGTGGATGAGGGGAAAGATTGGTGGGTGGCACCTGCGGAAGCTCGAATGTTCGAAGGAGGGTAATGAGAGGGCAAGGCGTGGGGTGGCGCAGGGGTTGCGTGAGACGAACGGCGTTTCCGGTGTGACCGGGAACGAAATTCCGCTTGGCGCTGGGGGGTGACGTTCGTTGCTGTGAGAAGGGAGGAACCATCGATCCAGCCATCGTCCAGCGAAGGGAGGGAAGGTGAAGAAGAGGGGGACATTGTCATAGGAAATTCTATCTCTCGGTGTTCATCTTTCGCCACATCATCCTTCTGAGGGGGGACAGAATCGCTGCGCCGGCGAGTAAGAGCCAAAAATAAGTCTCTCGTCCGCCTTGCTTTAGATTCCTTGGAAGACTTGTCCGTTTCGGCGAGGTTGATCCAACCATCTTCGTCGTCCTCCTGAGATGATGGGCTGGATATCCCCGAGTTCAGAGCCCTGTCATCCTCTGAAACTGATATACGTTCATCGAGAATATTAATGTCGTAGAGTGGAGGATTGGGGCTGGGGCTGTGGCTGTGGTTATGCGAGGAGCGGAGGCGGTCTACCATAGCACGGGTTTTAGAAGCTGGAGCCTTACGACGGGATGGATTCTGAAGGAATGGAGGAAGGAATGCGCACGCTCCTCCCCGGCTCTGTGGCACTGGGGCTGCAACCTCGGCTTGGCTGTAGAATCCACGCTCATCTTTCTTGATCTGAACCGTTGGTAGCGGAACAGTTTCCGATGTGGGGAACGCAAAGTCGACGAGAGCAGGAGGGGGGGACGGTCTTGGTTTGGCTACAGGAGTCATAAATTCAAAGGGTTCTGTACCCTTCAGAGAAGTAGAGGATGGAACAAAGGATGATGCGGATGCATTGAGTGGACGTGCAGGGGAGAAGATGTAATGTCCATGGTCTACTTTTTCCGGCGATGGGTCCTTTACCTCGACCATTGACTCAGCACTCTTCCTTGTGGGAGTAGACGGTGGGGAGGATGATTTGAAGGATAAATCGGAATCCGTAAGATCAACACTGGACAATGTCGACGTGCTTCTGTGGAGACCTCCATGGCTTGAAGATGGGCTCGAAGTCCTGGATGCCTCGGGCTCCCTATGGATCGTTTGAAATGCGGTGTCCTCGTTGATCACTGGTACAACGCCACTAGTTAAAACTTCCGCGAATGTTTCCCACCTCTCCTTGCCTTGAGAAACAGCTTCCTCGTCGACAGCAACAGAGATGTCTACAGGTCGTCTTGAGCTTGACGGCACTGAAGAAAATCCAACGTCCCTTTCATATTTAACAAGAGCGTCGATAGCACACCGCACACCGCTGAGGTCCATGCTTAACACGAGGTCACCGCGTGGATGATGTGGCCGAGTGGTGTCGCATGGCGTCCTAGATACGCCGAACAGCGAGCCTTGAAACCACCTATTCCTGCTCTTGTTCTCCGCCGCATCCTCTTGAGAGTATGTCCATGGCACAGACTCGAACGGGGTGTGCCACCAGGCATTCGAAACAATATACCGCCCCTCCTCTTTCACAGTTTCGAGCTTGCGCTGCCGCAAGTCCATCGAAAGAGGTTATTGGCCGTGCGACACCTGAGTGTATCTGACCAAAAGATGAGAAATGGTGATATGAATGCGGTTGAGTCGTACATGAGGCAGCACGGCAACTGTCCAAAATCCTCCACGGACGATGTGAATGTGAGGAGGAGGAAGATCGTGGAGAAAAAGCGGAGAGCAGGATAGGAAACGATTATCGGAGGAATCTACAGCATGTGTTCTGCTGTTGCTCCTTGAAAAGACAAGAAAGGACAATACACCGCACGTTTTCCGTCACGTTTATTGACAGCCGTGTCACAATTGGCCCGAACTCTTCCTCGATCATCCTCGTGTTCAAAGATAGGCTGGATACACTGGGTAACGCATTCCAAACTTTTATAATGAAGGAACGTAGCCAAGCGAAAACTGTCAACTTCTAAAATACACATAACAACACCCACGTCGATCTGACGTGACATAAACATGCGACCTACACGCGACTGGTGGACACGACAGCATCGTGAGGGTCCTAGCGGGGCAGGAGAGGACGAACAGAAAGCCGCCCGCTATGGAATGGCTTTTCCTTAGGTTTCGGCGTCCCGGCATTCAATCGCGCACTAGAGTGAACTGGAACTCAATCTCTGGCTATATACATCCTCGGCCTAGCTTTTGCTTGCAGGTTGTCTATGACATTTATGCCGATAGTGTCTCGCGGATGGAGCTGATGAATTGACCTTGAAGGCTTGGCAATGGCACACCGGGGATGATGCTGGGATATGACATTACTTCAGTTTGGTAACGAGTCTTTTGAAGTCTGAACCAGGGGATAGCTCCGCGGTGGACGGTCATGTCGCTATCAGCCAAAGTGTCAATTTGTTTCTGCAGGATTATGATTTGAATACAGTACAACTGTCAGTAGTAGTTGCGCCACTCCTGTACAGGTGTGGCGGGATCCAGGGTATGAAATTATCGACTATCATCTGAATCATCAAAGTTTGTTTGGAGACTAGTATGAAATGATTATAAGAGAATGCATAATACAATTTAGCTAATAATAAGGTTTGATTCTCTGAGTTATAGTAACGGTAGTTTAATCTCCGACTGCCCCTCGAACAAGCACTGGTAAAACATTCTGAACAAAATCAGGATCAATCTCCCCATCCCGCATCTTCTCTCGGCGCCATTCCAAAGACACGGGTCGTGTATCTTTTCCTGGAAGCATAAGAACCAAGCGTGCAATGACCAGTTCCGCATATGGGCGGTCAATGGCCTCGCCTTTCCAAGCATCCTCCATGAGTTCCCACATGGCATCTGTCAGGCCATAGGTACTGTAAGCGGCGCTACTGGCCTCCGGTTTAGCCGGCCGCACACCCGACTTTACCCCATCGCTAAGATGTACATCTTTTCGAATTTGACATAGAAGTGGGTATTCACCCGTAAACATCTAGACAAGGGGTCAAGTCAATGAACAATAAAAGCGTGCGTGCTAGTTTGTTTACCTCAATGCAAACCATGGACCACGCGTATATGTCGCTTGCATAGGTTTTCCTATTTAGCTTCCCTGACGGGTCGTACGTGAAAAGCTCAGGAGCAGTCCACCTCTCAGCCCCCCCGTCCGGGTTGCGAGAATAACCCGTCAGAGAGGTGATGTTTGAGTCCGAGATCATCGAGAGGCCGAAATCGGCAAGGAGAGCTCTACCATACTGATCCACAAGAACATTATTCTGCCGCAAAATTTAAGGTGATGGTTATGTAGAATGGTCAACAGAAGTAATACATACTCCTTTCAAGTCTCCGTGAACCACTTTATTAGCCTTCAAGTACGCCAGACCTGAAGCGATGTCTAGAGCCTGACGTGCATAATTTAGAAAGTAGGTGCCAGCTCGCGGGAAAACGAAGATTTACCAAACGGATGCAGTTAATATTTTGATCGCCAACTTTTAGAAAGTCCGTGACGTTACGGTTTTCTTGCCATAGTGAAACAAAGCATAATTGTTTATTTTTACCGAACGCATGTAAGCCAATAATCGAGTGAAGATTCGGATGTGACAGTTGTGACCACAGAACTGCTTCCCTCGGAAACTCCTAGTAAGATTGAACGTGAGATTTGTATATTTTGGCAATGGAAACTGTCCTTGCCTTCATAAATTTGTCTGGATGGTCACTGGCCTTCAGAACCTTCAAAGCAAGAACCTGTCCCTGATAATGTGCCTTATAGATGTCAGCGAAAGACCCCTCAGCTTCCTTAGGCTCGCAGACTTCTATTCCCTCGAGCTCCAGAAGATAACACGCTGGATACATATGATGTGTGTCGGCGAGCCGTTGAAGCGCCACATTGAGCTTGGCATTGTCACCCGCTTCCAGGTCATGCTCGGCATAGTTATCAAGTAGCTGTAAAGATTACCATTATCTGAGTATTGTACGAATGCGTGGCAATTCGATGCGGAACTTTACCCATTGTAAGAAATCCAGGAGTTCTTGCGCGTGCAAGCGTTCTCTGAGGATTCGTTTATACGCATCTTTATCATCTAGTGCGGCTAAAAGTGATACAATCAAGTCCTTGGTCTGTTACCAAGTTCAGCAAGGCCTGAAGGTCCGTACAATAGCACGTCAGCTTACTTCATGCTGGAGTCAGGCAAAATTCATCAATCGTAGAACTCAAAAAGAAAACAATAAAAGTACCTTTTTATACACGCTCTCTACTCGAGAAAGGAGGACGACTTTGTCTTTGGCCAGTTTGGAGTTTTCCTAGCATCCGCGTCTCATAATTAATTATCTTGCTTGCGCAAATCACATACCTCGTACTCGATCAACCACTTGTCCGAATCGTTAAGAAGACGTTGTATACGGTTCCTCAGGTTGGTTCGTTTAGCTGGTATCATTCTGGTAAAAACGTTCATAGCGTCAACCGCCTTTTCGACTTGACCAAGGTCAACGAGGATGCTGCCTTGGAGTTTCAGGGGATTTGGAATTTGTTTTAGAAATCGATGAAGACATGCCTTCCTAACCAATTTCCAGACGTACTCTGCACATATTCATCCTCCTCCCTCTCAACCAAAACTAGATGGCTGCTGATTATCTTCTGAAGCTTGATTAGATCCTCCGCCTCTGAGTCAACTTTGGGCGATGGTCTGATGAGATCTCGTAGCGCAGATGAAAACTTTTGTTTGTAGGTCATCGTAGAAGGGAAGGTTAATACGAGTAACTAAACGTTCGGCCTTTATAGGATTTGACATGACAGATAGGTAATGTCTATGGATCCACACACAGAGAGAGAACGCATGGTACCGGTCCGAAATGAGTGTAGTCCGCGCGAAAACAAAGATAACAAGGATTTCCCGCCGAGTTACCAAGGTGCTAGTCCCCCAGACACTCCTATAGCTATTAAGGTTTAGCTTCGTTTTCTAGGATATTGTGCCTATCTTTGGTTATGTTTGTCCTTGGTCAACCAAGTCTGCGCTCAACTATTGCATGCATTGTGTATGCCCGACTCTCACCACCCATTAACGTTCGAAAATGACCTTGCCCCCCTCACCTTCAGAAATACAGCTTTTATATCGCAAAGCTTTGGAATGGACTCCTAATCTCACTTTCGAATTTTTTTCGGGTGATCGTAAATTTGAAAAGCCTTGGGTAGACGCTCAGCCATTTCTCCTTCATCGTGGTTACCGCCTTCGCCCTCGCTATCATCCTGGTTGGATACCACCTTGGCTGGATCGAAGAGATACAAGTCCTGAAGCCATGTCTTCCACAGAAGAATCTATTTCTCTAATTGTAGGTGGTAAGCGTCCCCGCATGTTCGAAACCTGATTTGAGCAGAAAGGAGTTCGTTTGCTGGATGCCATACGTATCAGCGATGGAGCTAGGGTAGTCTTGAGGCGCGTTGAAACTTCGACGGACGAAATACCGGTGCTCCAATATCTTACGTCTCCCGAACTTCGTGCCGACCCAAGCAACCGCACTGTTCCTATACTGGACATCATACCTTTGCCAGATACCGACACACATGCGCTCATAGTAATGCCCCAATTGATTCATTTCAACCACCTTCCCTTTCGACGTCTTGGTGAGGTCGTGTTAGCGGTTCGCCAACTAATTGAGGTAGGAGAACAATGATCGAACAAAGAACCTAGCTAAGTCTTCTTTATGTCTAGGGACTTGATTTCATGCATAACCACAATGTCGTTCACAGGTAAGGCTCTCCTTCCTTGCAATAGTTGATGAGTCAAACTACCTTACAGTGATGCCTGTTACTTCAACCTTATGATGGACGGCACCAAGCTTATACCTCGTGGGGTTCATTTCATGCGACCTCATACACATAACGGACTGACGGATACGAAATTTGAATGGTTTGACCGTGGTTTGAAGAGGCGATGCAACTATTATTTCATCGACTTTGAACTTTCTGAACGATTTCCTGTCGAGCAGACAGTGTTCGAAGCTGCAGGAGTGTATGGTCAAGACCAAACGGTACCAGAATTCCGCGAAAATAAACGACATGATCCGATGAAAGTTGATATATATCAACTTGGCAATGTAATCATGAGATTGATACAGGTAAGAGCGGTGCCGCCTCATGCTTTCCTTCCTCTTACATGCGAGCAAGCGTGAATATGAAGGGTTGGAACCATTACTCGAACTGGCGACCGCCATGACGCGTGTAACGCCTGAGGATCGAATATCCCTTCAGGATGCCTTAAAAGAACTGGACCGTATACCTCGTGGGATCTATAAACGCCGAATATGGAGGCCAAGTTGCCCATGGACCACCCGCATTGGCATTCAATACTGTGGTACAAAGCCCACTAATGTCTGGATCTAATTCACAGTGATGACTTTTTTTCACACGAGGCGATAGCAGTTTCTCTCTATAATTGAACCTTTCGATGAAATATCTTAGTCATTGACACTGTCCCTGTTTTACATCATTTACATCATTTACATCCACTTTCAAGCGCCTGTCTCATCATACTTTATCTGTATTTTCGTTTCGATATCATTAGAACATCCCAAACTGACGAAAGGATTATTCCGCCTACCCCTAGATGTGTGGATATCGCTTGTCCGCCTTGACAACGCGCAGAATTCGCTTTTTGTTCTACTTATTTACACCATACAAGAGTCAGGAGGAAAATTGTGTTTTTGTGGTTTCTCCGGAGTCCTGAGTCTAAATCAGATAAGTACGTATATAGAATTGTATCTTGTCAGTCATACAGAAATTGTCCGACTTCAAATTGTCTTGAAGGCCGCAGAGCTAAACCTCTGGCCCATACTATTTCTAATTAGAGGTCCACGAGCGTGCGACCTGTCAATTGCCTGCTTGCCTTGCATTTTATTTTCTAAAGAAGACGACATTCGTTGTATTCTTGGTGTCCCGTGCATACGAAATGTAGGTCCAATGCGCACGGTTGACGGAATGTGGGTCCCAGTTGACAAGCTTGTCAACTTTTCCAGTCACTTGAACAATGATTACAACAAAGTACAAAGTGCAAGGACCCCGAACGCGCGTTTCACTGGCATCCACAGGCAACTTGACAAGACTCCATCTAGCGCTAGCGCTTCTTTTATAAACCTAGGCTGTGCAGAGCATTTCGTCGCAATTATGACCCCTTTGCAGAAGCTCCGCAACATCAGCGCTAAATTTGAAAATATCGAAGCGAATATACGTATTCTAGATATCCTCAGAAGGTCATCGAAGGTCATCGCCGGGCTGGAAAATACGCATGTCGCTCCAGAGCATGACAATCCGACCGAGAATGAGCGAAACATACACTCGGTCGACTTAAATTGGTAAATGGCCTGTCTATGCTCTCCCAATTTAATCTTCAAAGATTGACTTATCGTTGACTTGTAGTATTGTCGAGATCTCCAACCTCGTAAAGGAGCTTCAAAATATTTCTGATATGAGCCGAAGTACGACTATCCGAATTGACACGAAAGATCGGATTGCGAAGATTCAAGATGCCTTGTTCCATTGGACAAAGACTTTTGAAACGGAAGTGAGTTGAGATATATATTCCCTTAGTTATATGATTGGTTCACAAACGAAGCAGGCAACTGGTACTATATGCAGAGAAACTTTGAACAAGCTTGAGGACATCATTTCGAACGCGAGTTCCACAATCAACGAGGTTCGTCGAGTCTCGTCCCAATTCATTTTACACAATGGAATGACAGCCTTGTCCTCTGATATAAGGATAAAGTAAGGACAATTCTGGTCGTGACTTTGTTCTGGACTTATGCTAAATTCTACGTTTTTAGATTGACACATCGATTTTATTGCTCACAATCGTGCTCAAGGACAAAAAAATGTACAAGAAACTCATCGACCCAGAGTGTAGTAATGATCATTCACAACAGTTCATTAACTTCATTCAATGGGTAGGAAGCTAAGTTCCTATATGTAATACCACCAGTCACTGATGGCTTGCGAACCTTGATAGCTACTGGATACACGAGATCTGAATCAAGCTTTTCGAAACGAACTAATTGTCGCAGCCGAGCGGATCTCAGGAGAATGTAAGGTATACCCACAGTGTTATCTCCTCGAAGGAACTATGCAACCCTCCCCCTCGGACGAACCCAGTGGCGGATTTGCAAGGGTCCTCAAAAGGCATTTTAGGGGACAGGCAGTTGCTGTAAAGATTCTACACGCATCAGAAGACACCTTGAAGAGATTTTGGAAGGTATATCTGTTCAATATTGTACCCGCCAGTACCGTAACTTTTATCGCAACTTCAGGAATTTCCAAAGGAAGCAATTCTGTGGGGACAGTTGTCACATCCCAACCTTCTTCCGATTTTCGGTTTGCATCTCGATGGCCACTCGAAAAATCCATGTTTTGTCTCGCCTTGGCAACCTAATGGCAACGTTATCAATTTTCTGAAGAACATAAACCCAAATGCTAATCGTATTCTCCTGGTGCGCGGAATGTATCGCCACGAATAATATACATTCTGAAAGTGCATACTCGTACAGGCATTTGACATTGCTTCAGGATTGGTATACTTGAAAGCAAACAACGTGATTCATGGAGACTTGAAAGGGGTAAGCTAAGTTCTGATTCGATCGATTGACACTTCTAATTCATGTTTCGCCGAAGGACAACGTGCTTGTGGATCAGCACGGTAGAGCTCTTCTCGCCGATTTTGGTCTCTCGAAAATCTGGGACTTGTCAATCGTAGATATCACGGGCCATTCCTCCATACCCACTGTGGGAGCATATAAATGGATGGCTCCTGAACTCTTCAAGTTTGACGAGGAGAAGCAGGATGTCAGCCCAAAATCCTACGCCACTGACATATACGCGTGGTCCATGGTTTGCTTCCAGGTAAGTATAGCAATCTACCCGTGATTAATAAGACTCTCATATGCATAGATGTTCACGGACCAGTTACCCTTCCAACATGTAAAATCCCGTGTCCTTAGGGATGCTATCATGAGTGGTGTCCGACCGAAAAAACCCAGCGGAGCTGATGTATATGGTTTGCGTGATGATATATGGACGCTCATGGAAAGTGCCTGGGATGCCAACCCAGAAAACCGCCCGGAAGCAAAGGAACTCGTTGCGAAGCTAGCTGATTTTCTTGAGGGCGAAGAAGAACGGTTAAACGAACCTGTCACATACGGTGATATTTCTCCTATCCGCTCCAGGGAAAGGATGAAAGGTGCATTCGATATCAAATACGTAGACCTTTTATTGAAAAGGCTGGAGGAGATTGTAGTGGATGAGACACCTGGAAAGGAAGAGGAAGCTCCCGGAGAACCTGTATAGCCAACTGGACTAGGCTTAGGGTTACAGTGTTAAACCTGCCCATAAACACCGAAATGCTATTTGACCTTGATATGGGAGCTCTCCCACAAACCTAAATCCTCCCTGGTTCAACCTCAGGCGGGACCTGGCGAAACAACAGATGTCGATTAATAAAAATGATTTGGTCATTTAGAGAGAGAGGTACCTGTTAGGCTGTTAAAACACGCGGCGCATGCTCGACGACATTGAGTTAGGCTGAAGGACAACTTACGGACAATTGCTTCAACGGTACATACAATATACGCCTACGTACGTGAATACGATTGTAAATTGAAGAATCTATTCAAAACTAAATGGGCAGCATTTTGATTGCCAGCGAGGTCGACTGGAGGCGGCGGCGGAGGAGGTAGCTATTCGCCTGGTTAAATTCCAACATTACATTACAAGTCGTTCAAGGCTTGATCTCTGCATCTCTTAAGTACTCGCTAACGGCGGGCGAAGATAGACTGATGGGGATGCGGCCAGTCTCAACACAAGTAGTATTTTTGAAAGTTCGGGTTTTAAGCTTACCAATTGTTTCAACACTTAGATATCTCCTTTGCTACCACAACGAACTTGCAGAACCCTGTGTTAGATAAACGAGTTGACCTCGTTGCTTGTTCGTTGCTCGCAATGGTACTCGAAGAAAGAAAGATACACGGAAACTCTGGAGCAGTGGGCGGTCAACCTAGCAGAGCGTGATTGACTACTTTCCTGGGAGGTAAATCGGAGTTGAAGACCAGTAATGAATCCAACACATACAGTCTTTCCACGGCATATTTTAAAGGCATACTCGATATCGTAAATTTTTATTGGAAAAACTGGAGGGGATTGCAGTTGGTGATCGATGTGGCATTCAAAGACGTCTCAGTAGTGAACATGAAATGAAGAAATTTTCAGTCAAGTAGGAAGTAGCAGACGCGCCAAATGTGTTGTCTAGTGAAAGATGACTTAGTCTCAGTGCCTCGAATAATCGGTACGCTTATCTGAAAGTTAGTCAGTGAAATATAAATAGGCCATACAACACAAGTCGGACGACCCTACAAGTAAGGGCCATTTCTCAGATTATATAGTTGGTCAGAGTTCAGCCAATATTCTCCGGACAGAATGA
>JABAJS010000057.1:39118-57577 GCA_018221635.1 Tephrocybe sp. 10521TJB | reverse complement strand
CCCACGTCGTCCTCGCCCTCATCCAACGACGCGGTACTCGCCGACTTCTCCTTCTCGACCGGTGGTGGTGGCGGCACCTCGATACTTGATGGCGTGATCACTGTCGAAGGCTGGACAACCACTGGTTCCGAGTCCTCCAGCTGAGCAGGCACAGATCTACGTTCTGTTGGCTTCGTCGTAGTAGGAACCACAGGGGAAGATGAGGGCGAGGGGAACTTGAAGTCGCGGTTCATAGAGCCGTTACGACTCTTCCTTTTGGAGTCCGTGCTCAACGTGCGCTGAAGCTGCACTTCCTCCGCCTCTTTGTCTTCGTTTGGTTCTTCTGGAGTCGGCTCAAATGGTGTTACCTTCGACGAGGCTGGCGGGCTCCCGCTTTGATTGAGGAAAGGTGATACCTGGCTGGGAGGCGTCTCAGTCGAGCGGGCCGGAGCGGGCATCGAGGCACGATTGGATGAGGGCTTAGATTGATTCGGGGGAGGACTGGTTGCCGAACGAGGTAACGTCGCCTGCGACATGGACTGCGGTCTCGTAGAGGAAGCTGAGGCAAGTGGAGAGGTAGGAGTAGCTCCCAGATAGAAGGAGGCAATAGGGACCATCCTATTAGAGAGTTTAGTTTGTAGCAACAGTACAAATCGAGAATCATGCTTACTTTTTCTCTGAATGGCAGGCTAAGATCCAGTGTGGTTGAACCACGGGAATGCTCAATTGCAGAGCGCGTTGATACTCTACTCCGGGAGCACCTGTAGTGCCACCTGTTGCCTGTGCACCAGATGGCGTCGTAGCAGGTGTTGTACACACGAAGTGCGTAGTATCGATCTGGATTTTGTCGCTCCACTTAGCCTTCATCTCCCTCAACGCCAACTTGGCGTTCTCAAGCATAACCGAATCTTGGATGTTGCCAAAGCAGACCGAGATTCCTGAAGTGTCGGTCATGGTGTGAGTGCGTACCCGGATGACGTTGGAAGGGAATGTTCCTGCAGTGGTGCGAAGAATGAGCTGGAAAGAGTATTCTGTGTTGATTTCGAGCCCGGACAATTTCGTTGAGGTATTTGTGAGGGGAGAGGGTATAGAGGCCAGCCTTTGGCCATTTCGGTATATGTCGAGCGAGCGAAGCTTAGCAGTGGCGAGTTGTACAACGGGCCATTCAAGAGTGACTGAAGTCTGAGTTACGTTCCGCAGCTGCGCGCGCGCGAATTGAATGAAGAGAAATTTAGGAGCTATCGCGAGATGTACGCACCTGCAAATTTGGTGGTTCAGGAGATCTTATACCGAATTCATTCAATATGTCATTCTGCAGTGCCCAAAAGTCCGCGTCGCGTCGCTTTTCCTCTGCAACGTTCCTATGAACTGCAATGTTGACTATAGACCCTGTAGTGGCCCCAGGCGGGAGTAGAATCGACGGAAACTCAATTAAATGAGCCCGTTCACCCAACAGGATCTGTAAATCCCCTATGAGTACCCATCTATACTTGGCCACTGCGACACACTTACGGCCATTCCGGCGTCTGTTTAGGCGTATCAGAATTATGCCACTACACACAACAACGACTACACGTACCCAGCTTTCCTACTGTAAACATGAAACTCTCGGGAGACTTATCGGCGTGCATTGTCGTGGTCGTCGTGAAGAGCAGTGAACTGGGAAGCTGTGGTCGTCACGATCAGTGAATTGGGAAGATGATTCCCACGGTTAGTAAGATTTGGTGAACGGTCGATTTTTGCACGGCTTCTCCTGTCACCAAAAAAATGCCTGCCTCCACTACTGCAGACGACATCGATTATTCGGACATCGAGGCAAAGTATGTCTTCTGTGGATTCATTTTCGACTTTTTTGTAACTGATTTGCCTAGATACCATGTCCATCTCGACGATGGTTTCGACACAACTTTGGTCGTGGACGGTGTTCCTATTATCGACCAATCCAAACTCGAGAGGCTCCTGACCAAAATCTGCAAAGAATTTTCTCGTAAGGGCGTTACAATCAAGCCAGAGGACGTTTTTATGCCATGGGACGACGCGACAGGGAAAAGCAAAGGGTATTCATTGATTTACCAGTTTCTTAGTGCAAGTGATCTCAACTCGACGCAGCTATGCCTTTGTAGACTTCCGTACCGTCGACGATGCCAACTTGGCCCTCGTCGCCGTTCACAATCATCCTTTCGATTCCAAGCACACCTTCAAACTTAATCGATTCACCGACGTAGAGGCGTTTGCGAACTTGGATGAGGCGTATACCGAGCCCGAGTATGAAGAGTTCAAACCAAAGGTCCGCACATCCCAAATATTTCATCTAGGAGGTATTGATCGTTGAATACAGGAACATCTTCGCGCTTGGCTTGGTGACCCCCAAGGTCGTGACCAATATGTCACCTACCGCCACGAGGATGTGGAAATTCACTGGCAGGGAAAACCCTCTCAGAGCGAGTTGGCGTATAAACCCGTGAGTCTCTGCGACTTTGTAAGCCGGTTTCGACTAATACAGGTATCTAGGACTGGAAAGAACCATTCCTTTACGTCGCCTGGTCACCTCTGGGCACCTTTATTGCTACTTTGCATAGACAGGGCGTGCGTCTGTGGGGTGGATCTTCCTGGAAACAACAACAACAATTTGCTCATCCTCTTGTCAAACTTATTGACTTCTCACCCTGCGAACAATTTCTTGTTACCTGGTCTAACGAACCCATCGTCGTTCACGAGGGCGCAAAACAAGGACCTCAATTCTTCTCGCCGGACGATGAAGGGAATAATATGGCTGTGTGGGATATCAAATCTGGGCATCTCCTCCGTACCTTCTCCACCCTCACCGACGACGAGCCCCCAACAAAGAAACAGATCCATTGGCCGGCGCTCAAATGGAGTCCTGATGATAAATTCGTTGCCCGACTCACGCCTGGACAGATGATCAGCGTCTACGAAGTCCCCAGCATGTACCTTCATGGAAAAAAGAGCTTGAAGATTGAGGGCGTGGTCGACTTTGAGTGGTGTCCTCAGGGTGATAAAGACAAGGACGACGCTGCAAAGGATGCCAAAAATACCGACGCGAACAAGGTGAAGAAAGCACGTGAAAACATGCTGGCCTACTGGACGCCGGAAATGGAGAATCAACCTGCGCGCGTCACTCTCCTTTCTTTCCCTAGCCGCACAGTCCTTCGACAGAAAAATTTGTTCAACGTCACAGAGGTTTGGTTGATGGTCTTCTATGGTTGGCAACAATGCTAATTATATTTGACACACAGTGCAAACTCTACTGGCAAAATCAGGGTGACTTCCTATGTGTCAAGGTAGATCGCCACACAAAGACGAAAAAGTCCATCTTCTGCAATCTCGAGATCTTCCGAGTTCGCGAGAAGGACTACCCCGTCGAGGTTGTTGAATTGAAAGGTTACTTGATTCCACTGCTTATTTACTTTTCATCTGACTCTTTTTGATCGTGATAGATACCGTCACTGACTTTTCATGGGAACCTAAAGGCGAACGATTCGCCATTGTGTCAAGCAATGATCCCAACCTAGGCAACCCCGGACCTGGAATTACTATCAAGACCGATGTCAGCTTCTACCAGCTGGAGCACGCCAGCGGCAAGAACGACTTCAGGCTTCTCCGATCACTCCCGTCGCGTACGAGCAATGCCATCCGCTGGTCTCCCCGGGGCCGCCACGTTGTTCTCGCCACTGTCGGCTCCTCCAGCAAATCAGAACTTGAGTTCTGGGATCTCGATTTTACCGTCGAGGATGTCAGCCGTCGGGAGCCCTCCAAGGAGGACTGGGGCAGCGGCATTCAGCTCCTCGGTACCGCTGATCACTATGGCGTCACCGACGTCGAGTGGGACCCAAGTGGTCGCTATCTTGCTACCAGCGCCAGTGCATGGACCCACACGGTATGTAACAAGTATTCAATTTCTTGCCACGAAGGCTTACATTAACTACAGCTCGAAAATGGTTACGCCATCTGGGACTTCCGTGGTCAGGAGATCATCAAACACATCCAAGATCGTTTCAAGCAGTTCATCTGGCGCCCTCGCCCCCCCACTCTCCTCACTAAGGACCAGCAGAAGCAAGTTCGTAAGAATCTGCGGGAGTACAGTCGCACATTCGATGAAGAGGACGCGGCGGAGGAGAGCAACGTCAGCGCTGAACTCATTTCACTTCGTAAGCGCCTTGTGGACGAATGGAACAAATGGCGTGCCACATGCAAAAAAGAACATACTGAGGAGAAGGGAAAGAAGCATGGCAAGGAGCACGAGGAAGAGAAGGAGGAGATTGAAGTCTGGGTCGACGAGGTTATCGAGCAGATTGAAGAAGTGGTGATCGAGTAATTGCTATCTTCCTTACTAGTGTTGCTTGTCGTACCTGTTATATATGTAGATCTGGAAGTTTTTTATGAAGTTTATCTCATAGCTACAAACAGTATCTTTCTCACGGTCAGTAAAGTGACGAAATGTTACTAATGTTGCTAACGTTTGATCGACGTTCAACCTGAACATTGAACAATGACCTGACGTCGGCTACTGGACAGTTCTTCTTGCCCTTGCAATGCTGGACGAATGGTCGACGAATATCCTTCAACATGACCCGATGCGAATGTATCGTGCTAAGCGCGACGCGGCTCATCGCACGGTCTTTTCTAAATACAATATACTCGGGTTCATCTCTTCTGGCACTTATGGTCGGGTGTACAAAGCGCAAAGTTCAGACGACGACGGGAGAATACATGCTATCAAGAAGTTCAAACCGGACAAAGAGGGAGATATCATCACATATACTGGTATCAGTCAAAGTGCAATTCGAGAGATCGCTGTAAGTCTTGGAATTTCTCTCACCTCGTGCTGTCCTGAGCATGTGGAATAGTTGAACAGAGAAATTGACCATGAGAACGTCGTTGCCCTGAAGGAAGTCATTCTCGAGGACAAATCCATTTACATGGTCTTCGAGTACGCAGAACATGACTTTCTTGTGAGTGGCATCGAACGATGCCCCAAGAATGCAGCTGAAATGTGTACCCACAGCAAGTCATACATCACTGCTCGCAAACGCTCCGGAACATGCCCTCGCTTCCATTTCTCAAGTCCATGACCTACCAACTTCTAAACGGGCTTCTATACCTTCATTCGTGCCACATACTTCATCGTGACCTCAAACCCGCCAACATCCTGATCACTTCAAGCGGAGTAGTCAAAATTGGTGATTTAGGGCTTGCAAGGCTCATATATGAGCCACTTCAGGCTTTGTTCGTAGGTGACAAAGTTGTAGTTACGATCTGGTATCGTGCCCCTGAGCTCCTTATGGGAGCTAAGCATTATAACAAGGCGATTGATTGTTGGGCTGTTGGTTGTGTCATGGCCGAGCTTGCGAGCTTACGCCCTATCTTCAAGGGAGAGGAAGCCAAATTGGATTCAAAAAAGAATGTACCATTTCAACGGGACCAATTATTGAAGATCTTCGAAATCTTGGGTACGCCCGACGGTATGTTTCAACTAATTCTATAAACCGTGTAACCGTTAATCCACCGTTCAACAAATATAGAGAAAGATTGGCCAGGTGTTGTAGACATGCCAGAATACCTGAACATGAGACGACTGGACCTGTGAGTTTCATGCTCAATAATCAGGCTTAGATTAATCCCATTGGCAGTTTTACAGACCGACTCCAGGAATGGACACAGTCTCGCATACGTGCACCCAACGGCTACGATCTTCTCCGCCGACTTTTTGCATACGACCCAGACAAGCGACTGACAGCGAAGGAGGCCCTCCAGCACAAATGGTTCCAGGAAGACCCAAAGCCCACTCACAAGTACGTCTCATCTCATCATCTTCCGAATCCCGTTGCGTGACACTGATAAGTTTTCAATGTGCAGCGTGTTCCAGAGTATACCCGCAAACCAAATACCTCCACACCGACGGATCACTCAAGACGAGGCGCCCTCTATGATGCCCGCTGCCGCACCAAATACCTCTCACCACGGTGGTCAGGGACATGGCGGTCCCCCCTTTGGCCAAACCCAGTCAAAGCCCGGAAGCACAGCAAGTTTTGCTAGCCTGAGTGGAGGCGGGGCGTATGGCCAAGCAAACAGTGGCAACGCAACGCATTCCTCAACAAGGAAGAAGGCGAGAATGCATTAGTTGCTTAGGTGACATTGTTGATTGCGACCATGATATTGGCTACTCCAATAGGAGGACGAGGTGAGGTTTTTCCCATAATGCCAGTTTCGACTTCTACCTACATCCTGCTTTTCTGTCAAAAAGGAGCAGTTGCCCTCGATCACATACAACATACCGATTTAAAGAGCGATATAAGAGTATTTCCGCTCGACATTGGTTAGTAATCGCCTTGCTAGAGAGAGTGGTCTACTGATTTATTATATTGACTCGTTAGAAAAGCATGTCGAGGTAAATTGTTAACTAGGAACTATCCGTATGATTTTCTCTTTGTCTCTTGTCTCTTTCCACTATCGGGTCGTATTTATGTTTTGGCTGTGGCTTAACTTTCCAATGACTGTTGAGCTTGAACCTGATAGCTACTTTCAGGTCGGGCGAGGCTCCTCATGTTGAAAGGGCTAGCGTATTACCATAATCAATCAATCAAGCGTTGAGCTTCGTAGATTATCTATCTCATTCTGTCCTGCCGCAACCTATCTCGTACACGCTCTATCAGATGCCCCAGCTCATTCTGACCAGGCTGCCCATTCGCTTCGCATATTCCCCAAAACGAATCCGACGGATCGTTATAAATGAGAGGGGCGTCATCCGTGCGCAGCAAGATATCACCCAATTCCGCATGTTGACTAAACTTGAGGTACATGACCGTCTCCATCTAGAAGCACAGCACAACGATTAGAATATTGCATGCCTTGAAGTCACATCCAGGACTTGCCTGTTTCAAATAAGACTCTCCGTGATCTTCATTCTGCTTCTCCCTGTGCAGGTAGGCCACACGATAGACATCGGCCAGATCCACACACGTCCGAATTTCCTCGGCGACCCCCCTGTTTTCGTCATTCTCCGGCAAGAATTTGAGAGCCTCGAGGAGATGTGTCGCCGTGGGGTATATAACACGTTCGTAGCACACGCTGTACGGGGAGTGGTTGAGGAACGGGGCGTATGCGGTGTCTTGGTTGAAGTAGATTGGATCAAGTTGGTGGGGGTGTTCCGGCTCGCTGTGGCCATAATCACTGTTTGTCCCTTGCATATACGATTGAGCCGAGTGAGGCGGGGTGGGTTGCTGGAACCCTGTGTGGGTGAAGTCCGAGGTACCAGCAGATGTCGGGGCGGGGGCGGGTGCGGGGTCGGGGTCGGGGTTGGTGCTGGCTGCAGACGTCGGTGGAGGGTTACTGGTAGTGGCACTCATAGGCTGTTGTAGGTAGACGTATGTGGTCTCTTTTATCGCTGGAGGAGGGTCCTTCTTCTTCAGCCCGAACAGGCCTCTTTTCGCCTTTTGTGCTGGCATCTCCTGTTTCACGACTATGGTTTGTCCAGGTCCCATGGGCGACAGAGGAGCGAGGTCCTTGGGCTGAAGAAGATGTCGGTATGGAGAGGATGCGAATATATCAGCAGGCACTTTTGGGAGAGGGTTGCTTTGGCGTGGCGGCAATGGGCTAGGCGGCGGCTGGTGCACATGAGAAGAACTGTGCGTCGAGGCTCGCCTTCCGTGAGTTGAGCGGGAGGGCGATGATGTGGATTGTTGTTGTTGCTGAGGCTGTGGAGTCGACGAGCGGCGCTCCGGAGACGCTACAGTGGAGAGGCGACGTGATATATCAGCTGGGACAGAGCCATCGCCAGTTTGTGAAGAGCCTGGTTCCTTTCTATTATTAGCCATACAATGTTTTATTAGTTCAAGACGCACCTCTGCGCTCTGTGTCTGGAATTTCAAATGAAATGATAGCAGTCAGCTCTTTCTTCTTGCGCGTCGGCTTTCGCTTCTGTGTAGTTCTTTCTCGTCGTGGAGCCGGTGGTATCACAGGTCTCTCCCCTCGTTGGGCCGCAGGTTGAGCAGGAGGCTGAGAAAAAGGTTGGGTAGCAGGTTGAGAAGCAGGTGGTGCAGCAGGTTGCTGAAGCATGTAATGGTGTGGTTGTGGCATAGGCGGGGCAGGTTGTGGCATAGGTATCATAGGATATTGAGGAGGCTGATAGTAGGTGGGGTATTGCGGTATATGTTGTTGTGGTGGTAGCACTGGCACATAGCTCGGCGCTGTTCCCGGTATTCCATAGCCATAATCTGTGGCGGCGGGCCAGTAACCCTGCGGATAGTCATATTCAGTGCGATAACCTTTGAGAGCTGCATTCGATCGACGCTTTGGCTTTGAAGATGGTGCAGGCTTCGAAGGAAGAGATCCCATTGATATTCGGTACAGAGAAGAACAGAAATCTAGAGAGTTTGGGCGTCTAATTACAGTGTTCAAAGCCAGAACAAGAGGAGTGCGAACTTGTGTGGGTCCAACTTGTAGTATTTGTAGTCACGTCGTCTGGCCAGATTTCTGCACCACAAAGTCGTAAGTTTTCGTATTTTTGTAGAGAGTTGGTAAGAATTAGACGGCGTTGCCAATACTAGTCGTGCTGGTGAAGAATTACTTTCAATGCAGCTTGGAAATTACTTGTAATGAACCAACCTTTTTTGACGTGACACGATCACGATCGAACCACGTGGATCCAGCCCTGAAATCAGGTGATTATACGCGACGAAGCGACCCCCAAACTTCATAACACTGCGTGCATTTGGAACTCTAGATAAAAGACTTCTTTGGTTGGGATATTGTTCAACAATATCCGAGAAGATTGAAGATCGCGTTCAATCATTTATGTCACAGAGATTTGACTGTGGGAACCAGAAGTTATTCTGTTATCCATCGATCATCAACCTCACTCCAGCTCCAGCGCTCATTTTCACCCCAAGCGGACTCGTCTTTCCTCCAGAACTCCTGAAGATTATATTCCGCTTAGCAACATCAGCGCCAGCTACAGAGACGTTATACTCTACCAACTACCACCCGTTCAGCGAAACAGTGGGAGATGAAGGTACCTTGAAGAAAGCAAACAAGACTGCATTTGCGCTCGTTCTCGCTTACGTGCGTCTGCTTGGAAGGGTGAGCAATACACGTACGGGCGGTTCCGGGCTTGCCATTACACTCCCGTCTATCTATCTCGTTGTAACTATATAAATCTTCCGTCGTTGACCACCCTTCAACTGAAAAATTTCTCTGATGATGTCATCCAGTGGCAACTCCCGAATCTTCGACATATCATACTCGATTCGGCGTCCATAACCCAGCTTCACCATATCCTGGATGCGAATCTCTCTGTGGAGATTATCGAGCTTCTTGACGATGTTTCGTCCCTGAATCCCAATAACATCCGAGTCTCCTCCATATTGATTTGTGCCGTGGCCCTTCAGCTTCAGGAGTTGAACTATCATGTTGAATATTGCCGACTGCCAGAGTTTCACCAGACGCCTTTACACCCTACCTTGAACTGTATTCGTATCCACAAGGCGGACGCATCGCCACCATACACAGCGGACGAAATCTGCGAACGATTCCAAGAACATTTCGCGACATTCAAGCGGTCGATCCTCCCGTCCTTGGATCATATCGTGTTGTATGGGAACTGGGAGAAGACAGTGAACGACCCTCTCTTTTTTCCCGCTTGCAGAATCTCTTCGTGACGAACGAATCCTTCTTGAATTTGAAGATCATTGATTTGGGTGACAAGACCTCGTATACATTCTTTCAACCCAAATTCCTAGTTTAATAATCTGCTCTCACTTAAGCTTGATCATATTGAGTAGTATGCCCTTTTAGTTTGTGCTAGCAGTCAGTTACATCGTAAATTATCCAGGGTCAGCGTGACCTTCCTTCTTATACCATAGTTCATACTTCTTATTTTAGTTATATTTCCTCCTACCTAATGCCATTCGCTGAGTCACCCTCCTATTCAGTCCGGCTCTTTGCTGCCCCTCGGATCCTTTCATTCCTCCTCGTAGTGTATCACCCATTTGTGCTTCAGTTACTATCAAGATTTCTTGCCTTCACCTCCATTGGACAGAACTAGCACAAAAGCGTCACACCACGTGGATTTACCTGACGGGTGTCGATTAGCCTTTTGCAACGAATTGCGCCTAATTACCCCTATAGCGCTTTATCGAGCTTCTATTATGCTTAAACTTCACCAAAATTGTTAAATTTGATGTGAATTAGAATACTTTCTCGTCCCCACGGGTTGACTAGTACAAAGGCGGCGCGCCACCTACTACATAACAAATAATATGTCAAGTCCGCCGCGCAATGAAACCCGTGGACGCGTCAAGAAATAACCATACCAGCCGGAAAGTCTCCGAATTATGCATAAAGCCCCAGGCTTCCTCAAGCTCTACTAGTACTGTTAAAAACTCCACTTTCTTCCAAAATGCATCAAGACCGAGCCAAAGTCGACGGCATTGATGGCACCATTTGTAATTGAACTCCCGAAGCGACCAATCGATGGTTAGCGGCGTCCCAGATCTTGTCAAAAAACATCAGGTGAGTTCCCCAGAGATCTTCCAACAAGAACAGATACGAAGAGTACCTCGCTGCGACAGGACCCCATCCCCTCGCCCGTTGACATGCTGGTATTCACAATTCTAAGCCTTGTGCCTCTGATTACGGGATGTCAAGGTCAGTTAAAGCTACGAAGTCCGATAGCTAGAGAGGCTGACAATTTAGCAGGACTGTGGAAAACAGTATTTATCGCCTGAGATACTCCCACTTCGTAGTCGCGTTCCTCCGCCACATTCAATGTCGCAAGAGAGCAAACGGAGCACCTGATTCGAGAAGGAAGACGATTTGGTGACCGTTGGAAGACAGACGGAGACAAGAAAATTCGCACTCATCAATCAAGAAGACAATACATCCTTCGTGCAAGTTTCCCGCCCTGTTTAGCATATCTGGCATAAGTCAGGCCGTGTAAACGGAATACTGACAATGATACTTCAGGGCCGCGGTGCACGAACTATTATACTAACCTTGCGTCACGTCAATCTCGCAGACAACTCTACCCTCGATTCTGTGCTCATCATCCGGGTGTTTTATTAGCGAGACATCGACGACGTTGATTCTGTGTGCGATAGCGTTGGAGAAACTTCCTTGACGCGCCCGAAATACAGCGAGCCATTTTAGGGGGATCTCCTTGATGGCGCGTGGGGCGTTCCCCGCAACCGCGGCCATCACCTCGTCCGTAAAGATATTTGGATCGGTAAAAGCTGACGCTGGTGACAAGGCTGCTGGGGACGCCATAGCGAGAGAAGAACCGCCAATCCTACCCGCCGAGCCGACCGTTGACGTTAAAATGTAAGAAAAAAATGTGAAATTGAGGATACCATCGGGAGGAAACAATCCCGACCGCCGGAAATTAAGGCCATTCCCACGTGGGTATGATACTGCCACCTAGACTTCTGCTTCGATCTTGCTTCGATCACTAATTAACTACCTCTAATTGACCGCCAATCAGTAACTCAAGAACGGAATTTTCTGGTTACTTAGGCTTTGTACGAGCGCCTTAAAACTTCATATATCATTGTCGCTAATCAGCATTCGCCCACAGAGCACCATGGTCGACCGTGCCCACAAGACTGATGCCGTTGATCTACTGACGACTGTTAAGGGTAACGTCACAGATAAAGAGAAGCACTTAGCCCTCAAGATCTTTACTCATTTCGTGAGCACGCGCGAAAAGTCGTACGGCGCAGAGATCGGCCAGCGCATCAGGATGGTCGAAGTCAACGTATGGGGGAGGGATGGCGAGGCAGCGTCGGGGGAGACGGTATGCGAAGTTGACGTCACCAAAGGTCCGCAACTTCCCTCCACTTCGTGCCCCTTCGTGTTTGGCCGATTGCTCTAACGCTAAAGCACGCAGATATGTGTAACGTCTTCGGAACGTTGCATGGAGCGTGTGCGGCCTATATGATCGACCCGTAGGCCTCTACTTCCGTCTTTCGCGGAGTTTTCTCAGTCTATCGCAGATGTTCTGTATCGTCACTAGTCGTTCTAGGAAATGCGATAGGCATCGACGGCACTGGTGTGTCGCAGGCCATGAACTTGATATGGCACCAACCAGTACGCGTGTACGTGCCAACCTCTTATTGTTCTATTGTTATTTTAGACTCTCACCTTGGTCTCCTATATTTAGAGGTTCTAAACTAAGAATAATTTCTACTTCCATGTCAATTCACGGTCGAGTTCGGTCTGCTCGATGCGAGGTGCGTCTACACCCTGATAGATATGGCATTTAGAATGGTTTGGCCGATCATGTCCGGGATGACTAGATATGGAATGGTGATCAGCTTTGTGTCACCGCCATCCATTCAACCGTCAATCCCTGGGCGACTTCCAAAGGATCGGCTCGGACAAAGAGCATGTTGTAAAGCAGTCGAAGTTTCGTGTATTATAATATAGTAACCCATAGGGTATGACTTTCTATACTTTGGTGATTTTGCCACTGACAAAGACGTTCCGTCAAGGTTTTTGGATTTCTTGATACAATCCGTATGCTATCGTCAATGTAGTAGATACTAATATGACAAATCGTCATCGCTTACCCCCACCACATCGCGACATCTAGTGAAGGGACATCGACCTTGCATTTGCTTTAATAAATTGGTGTTTAAATTAATTTTGATGTGAGTCAATTGCGCACACAACATGAAATTCATTTTCATATGCATTGACGTCAAGAAGATGCATTAACTGCAGGTGTAACAGACTTGATTCATCGGAAACTAAAACTTCTATGTTAAGATAAGCCCCAGAACGCCCCTATGGTCCAACTTCTCTTTGAGAACTTGAATTTCTGTCTCTTGAGATGTCTAGCGATAGCCCCATAAATGTATTGATTCAAAAAGAAATGCTTAAACTTACATAGGTCTGGATAAGTAGTTCATCAAACCAGTAATTCGTTTCTAGGGGGAGACGTTCGAGGACTATAACGGGTAAGCTTTTGAAGACGGTTTTCCTGGCAACCAGTGCATCCAGAAGAATTTCCATATCACTCTCAAAACTCGTGACAGCACCGAGATTAGCGCGGCTCTCGCTCTCATTGAAAGCATTGGGAATATCGATATCCTCGTGGTATAAATCACATAAATAAGCTGCAGGGAGTACTACAGAAGACAAAATTGGAAGACTCACCTGTAGCTCAGCGGCAGATGCTGAGATCGAGTCAGACAGGTGGTTGATTTGCTGAATAATCGCCTTTTCATCTGTGGATTCTGCGCATACGTTGGCATTTGAAACTGGCCCAGTGAGCGGTATCGCATCAATAGCGGCTGTAAGATTGTTAACTTGTGTTGACAAGGTGTTGATCTGCTTGACGAAGTTCGCCGCCAGCGCAGAGACGATAATGGTAGAAAACATGAAGAGACTGAGATGCCGCATGCTGAAGTGGGAGTAGTTAGAATGCTTTTCCCTGATTTAAATAGCAATTTATACGCACATTAGCTAGGTAGAACTTGTCCGTTGCGCAGCAGTTGCAACTAGTTTTGGTGCGAATCCTTCCTCATTATCCCAGTGCGCACGTACGGATCTCCCTCTTATCCGGCTCTGTCAACCCACTGGAGAGCATTTCCCGTAATCTGCCTTGATCCCAGTGCACGTTCAATTCATCCCTTCGACAACGGCACCTGATGGATGATCCACACACTCTGCTTATTCCTAGATGTGGCGTTGTTTGGGTGATCCCGGCCCCCTGCACAAGGTAGAAGACTCACCTTCTTTGCAGTTCCAGAACCCTCACTTAGAAGCTGCCCCAGTCCAAGATCAATGAGTCGTAGATTTCGTCTGCGTGCAGCCGGGTCAATCCCGTTCCAATCTACTGGCGAATTCACGTTTCTGTGCTTGGCTAGTACCATTTCTAACGTACTAGTCTGAACCAGGTTTGAATCTATGAACTTACGTCGGGGTAGGATTTGATGCGTACATAGATCATTCCTCGCTTCAAGGTCTCTTCAGTATTGACAGCTATGCAGTGACCTTTTGTGTCGGCCATACGTCGACTCCTATCGCTCAGAACAGGTGACATGGGACAAGCTTTAACAAGGACAGATCAAGTATCGGCCCCCTTGCTTCGGTTTGTTTCCTTGTCGTCGTTCGGACCTACCATCTTATGAGCTTTTAATAGTTCGTCAAAGCGTCGGGCACTCTGAGCTTCAATAATCTCGTGAACCGAGCCAGGAAGATGATGTTGAACTTTAAAAACCTGGCTTTGAACACTAATGGAGTCAAATGCAAGGTAATTAAGGCATAGTAAAGCCTACGGGTATGAACTTTTGGTAGGGAGGCGTACGCGTAAGTAGGTCGTCAAGAAAGAGTTCTATGCTTCGGGTAATGACTGAAGGTAAGCACGAAGCTTTTCTAAAGCTTTATAGCGGTGCGACAATTTATTCTTCTGGTCAGTCGGCATTTCCGCATAACTATGGTATGTGAAAATCAGGGTGACAAGGCTTCACTTGCATAACAATGATACTGACGTGAGGCCTGTGCCCGTCGGTTCGAAGACAGCATCCCATCCAAAAACCTTTGGCCCTCGTGCGGGCACGATCGATCCGTCGGTACGACCCTCAAAGATGATAGGTTCGGAACCTATGATAAGATAGTCAGGACTTGATCAACATTTTGAAAGCAAATTCAGAATATACCAGGGCCGGATGAGTAGGCAAATGTGCAAAGAGCCCAGGCGTCCTTAGTAGGGAATCCGACGAGCATGTTGTTCAGGCCTTCATGACCGACTTGCTGCATGAAGTATTTGACGTATGGTCCAGGTAGACCATTTAGCGCAGCATAGCAAAGTGCAGTGTCCTCAGTTATGCATGCCGTGCCTGTCTGGCGGTTGGTCAACACGAATGGGACAGCTCTAGATGCTCGATCGGCGTACAAGTTCGGCGGCTCTTCTGCACTTGTCCTTTGCGACTTCCTGTGTCGTCCCTTGGATCTCTGGGACTAAAGACAGTCCATAGATATTATGGATTATATTATATTCTCAGAACAGAATGAACGACGGTGCTCACTGTCTAAGCTCTGCGAATCGATTTCAATCGGGTGACCGCCTTCAGATAGGATGGCCTTGACTTCCTTCAGCTTATTCGCGTTTCCGGTGACAAAAACTGCAGAAATCGGAGTATTCTAGTCCAATAATATTCGTATGGGTATGAAGGATACTTACTTAGGCGTTTAGACATGGTGTGGACGAATAAGTGGAATTGCGCACTGAATCACCAAGCAGGTGTTAAAATTCTAAATTTAGTAATGAGCCTTTATTTTATTCGATGACACGATATCATGATCAAGCGTTTTTATCTAATCTACTAATGAGCACGATATCGAATTTTTTCTTTCTTTCTAGGTACACGGACCAGAGAATGTCAAAATATCGCAATTGTGCCGGTGTCTAGACAAAATAAAACTAGTGGTAGAGAGAGCACGAACGGGCAACGAACTGATGTGCAACTTGTAAGATACCACTCTACGACCAACTTTGAACCACGGAAAGCGCCACGTCCACTGCTGTGTCCCGCCCCCTCTCAATAACGAGCATCAGATCTCGCATAGTAATCAAGTATAAGTATCTTCTCTTATGCAGTAGCTATGGTATTGCAGGCTTCTTCACAGAAATATACAGGCGCGCCCAGGAACTGTCTCCTTCATGCACCTGCTGGAAGAGCCGATAGGATTCGATGCTGCAGTTGGTGACAGCAGCTTTACCCGTTGCATATTATGTGTCCACAAGAATAGAGTCAACGGTGGGAATGATGGTAATGGCAACAGTACCTCGTTTCCCCATCACCCTTTAAGATCGCGGTGAGGTCCTCCTCATTCGAGACAAGGATGTTGCGGAATGCTATATCACGATGTATCACGTCTTGGGAGTGGAGAGTGGAGACCGCCTCTGCGCCCTTGCCTTATAGCAGAAAGACTTTTGGCGTCTTGAAAGTATACTGGGCGCATGTATTGAGGGAATATGAGTTGTCCATCTTCTGTTCGACCAAGAAGTTCAACAATATAAGGAGAGCGACCCTTGACTTTGAGGAGATTCATAATTTCAGACATGTATTTGCATCTCTTCGCAAAATGAATATTCTCGTCGTAGGCAATGACAGGTAACGCCTGGACATCTTCTGTGACATCCTCTACGTCATTAAATACATTGTTTTCAGGAGGCTGAGGAAGTGGGGCGGAAGAAAGGGTGCGAATGGTGTCCCCTTCAATCTCGGCATGCGTCTGGAGCGGTGGAACATCAACCAAGAGGCGAAGAATGTTACCGGAGAGCAAGTCAGGCTGATCGATGATCTTCAAGTAACATCTTCAACTGATGGGTACCAGCGTTCCATGGTCGTTTTGGTAACATTGTGATGAACCGACCCAAAGATATTCATTTTGGTGAAGTCCTGCATTTTGTCCTTAAGTCTTTGACGTTCGGCGAAAAAGTCTGAAGCCTTGTAAATGTTGCCTAAATTCAGCGCGTAAATACGCTAGATGTATGAAATCAAGGAGACGGCGTACCCGTCGTACTGAGATAAGACTCTGGGATTTTGTCTGGTCAGGCCTGCAAAGTAATGGAAGAGCGGGGTGAAAACTCAGAGCGAGAATCACGCTAAGTTCTTATTCTAACCCTCCGCCACATGCCGGATCTGTAGGTCCAACGTGGGTACCCGTGTACCTGACTCTGCTAAGATATAATGCATGATTACTTGTTATGCTGGATGTATAAAATCAAGGAGAAGGCGTACCCTCATACTGAAATAAGACCCTGCAATTGTTTGGTCAGGTCTGCAAAATAATAGAAGAACGGGGCGAAAACTCAGTGCGAAGATCACGCTGGCCAGGTCTTATTGGAAATCTGCCCCCTCACCATATGCAGGGTCTGTAGGTCCAATGTGGCTGCCTGTGTGCACCTTACTTGACACGCTTGAACGTATGGTTAAAATTACACGGGAATGTTAGTATATCAGGGCGGCTAAGGCTCATAAAGAGGCAAACGACGCCCACGAAGACGAATATTATCGTACGAATAACCTCTTCGATCTCAGCGGTCGCGCCGCACCAACACGCCCCGTCTCATCTTGGTATATCCGGTACGCCTCCCGAAGATGGTCTGGAGAAAGCGGGCCTGATTCTCCCCGTCGCGTTTGTACTGCCCGAGCTACAATCCAACTTAATGAAAGAAGGGATTTTAAATACATATGCGCCGCACCTTTCTCAACAATCTCTCCAACAAAGACTTTGGCAAAACCGGCAACGATTTGAGCGACTGGCTGAGATACTTGTTGGCCGAGTGTTTGTTGTATAATCTATATTTTTGGTTTTAGTCTAGTGGAGTGGGTAAAAGGGGAACAGATTATGAACCTTCCGCACGGCAGCTTTGGGTAAAGCGTGTCGCCTGTACGCCTCGAAACGATCGTACTGCGCAGCGCTGAAGTTGTCCATCAAGACTCTGGAAGACAAGGAGGTTAAGCACGCGTCAGATACGCAAGGTCTGGTATCACCCACTTGAGATTATCTTTCGATTGGCTTTGCCATGATAACTGCGCGGAATAGTCATCATCTGCCATCGCAGGCAACATCTCATCTTCCCCGTCTCCGTCATCCTCGCCACCTCCTGCCCCAGGTGGCCGTGAAAGCGGTAATACAAGCGTCGACACTCCGCCAGGCATCCCAGCAGGTATCATTGGCGTTCCACCAGACAAACGGATGAGGCCCGACGTATCCAACGACGGGGTTGTTGTTCCACTTGCAGATGGCAAGGCATAATTCGACGCGTTCGCGCCTGCGGGGGTAGATCCAGGAGCATACGACGTCGGTGTGACATTTGGATAGTGTCCCTGACTAGGGGCATACGTCGTCGATGTTGAAGCTGTCGCAGGCGCTGGCGTCCCAGTTGCACTCGTGCTCGCTCCAGCTGTACTGGATCCTGCCTGACCTTGCCCCGCCGCCCAGTGTACGTGTGAATATTGTGTCGTGGAGAGCGCCTGAGTTGTAGGTGTGCTTGTAGGATCAGGTGTTCGGCCAGTGCTCGTCCCAACTCCCGTCGCCCCTCCGCGCGGCTTTCGACCGCGTTTTGCGCCTGTTAAAGAGCCCCTGGGGCGCCCACGGCCAGCTGGTGTCGGCGTCGACAAATGGTTGTATATGGGTGTTGCTGGTGTTGCTGGTGTTGAACCGAGTGCTGCAGGAGTAGCTTGAAAGGGCGTTGTTGGTGGATTCATGGTGAGAAGGTGAAAAGCACGTGCGCGTAATAGCCGTTCAATCCTTCATCAGGTTCGTTTGGGTACTCTTCAGCCGCAAATTTATTAAGACTATGGCTGAGAGTTCTGTGTAATATCATCATATGGCATTATGCATTACAAGCTTCCATATCACTGCAGCGTATAGGTCTACCGTTAGGGATAAGATAATTAAGACGATACCTGTGTCGCCTTCACAGTATGTTCCCACAACTTCTTGCGC
>JABAJS010000057.1:0-39018 GCA_018221635.1 Tephrocybe sp. 10521TJB | reverse complement strand
TGCTCGTCCCAACTCCCGTCGCCCCTCCGCGCGGCTTTCGACCGCGTTTTGCGCCCGTTAAAGAGCCCCGGGGGCGCCCACGGCCAGCTGGTGTCGGCGTCGACAAATGGTTATATATGGGTGTTGCTGGTGTTGCTGGTGTTGAACCGAGTGCTGCAGGTGTAGCTTGAAAGGGCGTTGTTGGTGGATTCATGGTGAAAAGGTGGAAAGCACGTGCGCGTAATCCGTCAATTCAAACCCTTTATCAGGTTCGTTTGGGTAAGTACTCTACAGTCGCAATTTTTTGAGGACTATGGCTGAGAGTTCTGTGTAATATCATCATATGGCATTATGCATTACAAGCTTCCATATCACTGCAGCGTACAGGTCTACCGTTAGGGATAAGATAATTAAGACGATACCTGTGTCGCCTTCACAGTATGTTCCCACAACTTCTTGCGCGCCTCCTCAGATCCAAAGTATCTCTTCATTCCAATATTTTCTCCTACAGACCCGACACGAGAGAAGCCCGTCTGGCTGCTCAAGAGGCCGTACAGCATGTATTCGCCGCTCTCCCGGTAGCTTGTTGAGAAGGGGTAGATAAGTTTCAAAACGATAGGCGATGCTGCTTTAAGCCAGGCGGAATCCGAAGAAGCCATTAGAGACGTTCTGACGGCTCCGGGGTAGGAGTGAACGAAAGTTAGAGCTGGGTATTTGGCAGAATAGTCCTAAAGAAAGATGAGCACTGAATTCAGAAGGAAAAGAATTTGCTTACTTGTAACATGAGGTCGTTATAAGTAGGTGTTGTGAGACCAGCTTTGGTAACAGAGAATGACTTCTTCAATCCCAGGTCGTCGACATCTATTTCACCACCCTTTCCAGCAGCAAGGACTGATAGGACTTTGGCGTCCTCCCCGGATTCTTTAGCCTTCACCAGCGCAGGGAGAAGTCTGTCGATGAATTTCCACCGAGCGTAATAATGCACTGCGAGTTTAGTGTCGATGCCTTCTTCCGTCTCGTCCCTCCCCTTCAAAGTCATTATACCAGGGCTCATGATGAGGAAATTTATCTTCGGAATACGCGCGAGGAGATCCTTAGAAATGGCCTCGACGTTCTTCATGCGCGTCACATCGCACTGCACAAACTCGTGTGTGTATTTGGCGGAGTCTGTGGGTTTGGGGAATTGGGAGATGATAGCGTCGGCGGCAGCGCGGTTTCGGCCAATGATGACAATGTGCGCGTTTCCTTTGGTGTACTCGGCGAATGCTTCTGCGATACCTTGGCCGATACCAGAGGTTCCGCCGACAATTATTGCGACGGGGTTATAGGAAGGGTTGAACGCAGCGTTTGCTGCTCTGACTGCTGCCAATGTGGGCATTTTGGCGCTTGAGTAGAATTTGAAGTAAGATATGAGGGCGACGAGAAGAGAGAGAAGGATTGACGAAGAGGTTGATAATGGAAGTTGCATTCAAGCTGTCGGTGGCGTGCCGTAGAGACGCGTCTTGGACCAGAGTTGCCGATCAATGTGGCCCTTACGCTTACAAACTCAAGTACGTACAAATGTTTATCCGCAGTCCTGCTAAGGATAAAAGCATCAATGGAATATATAAAAGTCCATTGAATAGAATATTTGAATCTAGAATATGTTTTTCGAGAGGTTAACAGTCCTGAGAGCGCAGATCAGTATTTGAACTCCGCGAGCAACAGCCAATGCAGCCAACAACCTTCAACGAGCTCTTCCCAGAGCTCTTTCCAATTATCTTCACTCATATACCCTTGCCTAATCGTGTTCCAACTCTATTTTCACTCGCTCTTACTTGCCACCGTTTGCATGATATCATCATTCCGCACGTTCTCTATAACGACGTACGACTCGTCGGCGAGGAGCAGGCAATCACGGTATTGAAAAGGTTCATCGAGGCAGCGAAGGGCGCGAGCAAGGATAATACCCAGACAACGACTCCTAGTCAATGTATTCACCACCTATGCATCGATCGGGAGACTGGTACATCTCTCGCTGAACTCCAAAAGCTGATTGATGTTTATGGGCTCATGAATCTCACATCGTTAACTCTTCACATCGAGGATCGAACCGCTCTAACAACAGATCTCTTGATAAACCTGAAAGAGAGGTGTCCCAGATTAACGGGAATACATCTGACAGACGTCGTGCAGGATCGCGAAGCCGCCGAGTGGATACAATCTGACTTATTCTCTATCCAGGTAAGAATCTATGCCGGAAACTTCCACCCACTGGCACCCAGGGCTGAAATTTCATTCACAGGGACTAACAAGCATTCGACTTGCAGGGTTTCTTGAAGAATGTGGGTAAACAAACTTATTTCAACATATATGTCATTGAAATTCTTAAAATCAGATGACAATCCTGTCGCTTTTGATCTCACAAAGATTCCGCCGCGTTTACATACCCTCGAGCTGCGGTTGTCAGACAATCAACTATTCTATCACCTCGATGCTGCCTGCGCAGGGGGGCTTCTATCTAGCGTCCTCCCAAATCTCCGTGTTCTGATTCTCGATCTTTTCGACGTTGGCAAACCAGCCATGACCAGTAAATTTTGGAAAGCGCATCCTGGTATAGAGAGGCTCGAATTCTGGACAAATATCAAAGGAAACTGGTTCGAGGATTTCGAAAGTGGGATGCTACCGAATTTGAGTATCTTCAAGGTAGCTATCCTACTTCTTATCAGTCCTATCTTGCTTACGCCCTCGGTAAACTCAGAGCAATTTCACTTTGGCAAGAATTATCCTTCCCCATATCGCAACATCACTCGTCAGCTTGTGCCTGCTGGATACGTACAATGCCCAAGCTCCCTACCTGTTGCGAACTGTTCCGAAAGGTGGCACGCTACCTGCCCTGCGAAGCTTAGGCATCCACCGCAAAAGGTCCGGGAACAGCCCGAAGCTTTTTGAAGGGCATCGTTGGCGAGAGGATGAAAACGGAGGTGTTACAGAAGTGGCATTGAAACACGCCGCGAGAAGGTTCGATGGGAACTATATCATGAGTTTAGCGAAGGCTGCTCCAAACCTCGAGGAATTGGAGCTTATGGGTGACAGCGACGACACAATCGTGAGTACATTCTAATTCTCCGAGGCACGTAGGAACGCTCATCTCGAGATCAGGATTCCATCACAGCTTCGCTCCGTCGCATACCGAAACTCAACCGACTCACCTTGTCCGGTCCCATCAACGTATATAATTTACCTTTTTTCAAATCGTCCAGTAATTGGGTTGACTACGCCGATTGGCCGGTGAACATTCCTGAGGATCAATTCGGGAAGTATGGGCCAGAGTCCTTCGAACGAGCTGCATATGATTTGGCCGAGGGTTGTCGAACACTGGAGACGGTTACCTTTGGTCACAGGATAGGAGAGCTTTTGATAGCTGATGGATTGAGTGCAAAGATTGTTAGAGAATCTGAGGGGGGTCTGGTGAAGGAGGTGCAGAGGATCAGAGCTTGGGGCAACATTATCGGTAAGGAGGAGGAATGGTAGACAATCATACCGGTACCTGGCCTGCGGTGGGGTTCTCTGCGGACGACAACAGCTTGTGGTGACACATCCCAGACCTTCTCAAATTACTCTGACTTTGTACATGATATCAAACTTTGCATATACTGATTATAAGAGTTGCTGCACGAAATAATAACTCAATGTCGCAGGGTCGACGACTGAGATGAATGCGCCGCGAGACAGTCCATTTAAGTAGGAAAAGGTACGTATAATAAAATAGCACCCGATAGAAGTCCAGACTCCGGGATACAAGTACAAGTTTCACAGGCAAGTAAATCATGGCGGGCACAATGAGCAACAAGAGGTCATGGAAAAGAAGTAAACGGGCACAAGAATGTGAGGGGATCGGTGAAAGCTTCGAAGGCAAAGTGAAAGTGTTCAAAGTGTTTGAGAACATATACTTGAAGGTACTGCATAAGATAAACTTCGGAACGTATTTCCAACACCGATATTCGACGAGCTTCTCGACGACTAGGTTTTCCTTGTTGACTTTGCCGCAGCCTTCGCCTCCGCATCCTTATCCGCAGCATCCTTGTAAGCCTTGAATGCTGCTGCTCTGGAACTTTTGGAGTTGGGGTTTTTAGGTTTTGGTGTGCGCGGCCTCTCCTTTTTCCTCGCAGCCTCATTCGTTAGGATATCCCCTTGGTCGTTCGTCGGGGCCGCCCCGTCCTTCTTCCCAAGGAAGCGCACGACATCATTCCCGTCCTTATCCTTGGGGTGCGTGACCGAGAAGTCAAGAGCTTTCTTAACCTAATGAGGAGCATTAGATGGAGGGTACCATGGTACGAGGCGAAAAAAAGAAAAGTCCTACTCGGCTGCCGCTCAAAGTGCCATCGGTAATGATGCCTGCGACAGAGGTTTTACCCTTTAATTGCTTTCCGTTGAGTTGTACTTGAAGGTTATGGTTGTTATTAGCTGTTCTGCCTTGGTCGTCAAGACGATGCTATAATATCGAGGCGAAACGTGAGACAACCCACCCCATCCGCCTGCTTCTCCTCTCCCTTCGCAACGTTTCCTTTGCGATCGACTGAGATGATCGTTCCTGGCTTTTCCTTGAGTACTATCCGGGAAGGCTCTATATTTTTGATGAATTTCCTGGCATCTTGCTGGCCTTTTTCGTCCAGCGGGCGATAGAGTTGCTGAATAAATGATCTATAACCCACTGCTATGAGCAACGTAGATGGGAACACAAGTGTACCGTGGAAGTACCACGGGAAGAGGGCTCGTGTTTAGCGGCAGCGACTGTGGGAGATTTGGGAGGCATGATGAGAGGATGAGAGGATGAGAGGTGTGACGGCACGCAGTGAGTTGGGCTCCAATATCAAGGTTGTATCAAGGACATACATGTTTTTGATTGATGAACATATCGAGGCGTTATTTCGCTGAGCTACATAACCTGAAGCAATATTTGTCATTTGACAGGAACGAAAACTCACACTGTTCGACAACGGAAGATATGAAACAGCAACCAGACATGGAGACAAGTCGTTGTACATACTACATACGTAGTGGATGTGCGATGCGTGGCTGTAGGCTCAAGATAGCCTAAAAAGGAAGAAGTGGACCAGGCTCCTGACTGAGCCCAACAATAGTCCAACAGACTCTGATACAGTCTTCCAGAAGCATACGAAAGCAAAGATCTGACAAGGCGAAGGCGAGTAGCATTTATCTTTAGGGTCTCATCTGATCTGGGGTGATCTGGGCGTATCCCTTCCACTCCTAGTTACTGTGAGGAGCTTTCAAGCGCGTACTGTAAACACTTCACGGTGCGGATTTCTCTGCTCGTTCATGTCTTTTCTCGTCCTCTGGACGATTGTTGGGTGATTGGAGGTACTTCCGCTTCAAATGGGGTAGAACTTGATCGTCAGAAATATAAAAAAGTTTGGTATAGTGGTCGATGCCCTGTCGTCCCAGTGCCTGTGAATAGTATCGGTCTAGTGTTTGGTGAGACGAGATGCAGACAAAGTGTTATCGAAGTTATATGGAGCTTTGACAGGCTTTGCAATGGCGAGCAGTTGGAAAGAAATGTATGTTAACTTCGAGAGATTGAGCAAGTTACCAGATATGAATGCGCGAAAACCGCCAGTGTTGAACTACAGGATCGACACGGACTTGTTAGTCATTAACATCTATTCCAAACAAAAGTTGCATTTGTCCACCATCGTCGCGCACGGCAAATACCACTACTACGGTGTGATACAAGGGTTATGTCGGGCGACTCGAAAAGATCTGACCTGATTGATGTGTACGTATATTCCACTTGAAAATATTTTGTGGCGCATTCCGAGTGACCATTGTTTGCAGAACGTACCAACAATTGCACTCAATTTTGTCGGGGCATCAGGAGGGCGTACACCTCGACCAAATTGCACAATATCTCGAACCGCGAAAGCGACACTTCAAAGAACTTTCACAGCCGTTTGGGAGGCCGGGGGACGCGTCGCATGCCGTGATTAACAAGGGTTCCGCCATCCTCGCGGATGGCGTCGTAGTGCAGATCGAGGAGCCAGACAAAGAGTTCATCTTCGCTATAAGCAAGAAGCTTGACATCGACGAAATACAGGCGCTGGTGCTCTTGCGGTCTTTTCTATATAACGAGGGTCTGCCTACAAAGGCAGAGGATGTGTCGTTGAGTTCCATGGTTGAAGAACTCGTCGACGCCATCACGCCCTTCTACTACTCCGAACGCCTATTTGTTCTCCGTTCATTTATTCCACTCTTCCGCGCCCTCGAGGACACAGAAGACCCCATCCATACCATCTCCAGCAAGTTCTTGGACGAAATCATACCCGACCGACCAGCCTTCGCCCTCTCTCTCCTCGACGAGTATGTTCGAAAAATGAAGCAGGTTCTGCCGGAATCCATGAGCATACATCCCAAAATCGCATCTCAGTGGGCGAAACAGAACTTGAAGGAGCAGTTGGTCATGCTCGAGGTTCTTTTCTGGACAATGTGGGGTTTTGTGCCATGCAGTGGGCCTCTGGTGGAAAAGATCTTTGAAATAGGGTTCACAGAACGGCTGGGGCAGCGACAGGAGAATAAACGCCTACTCCTCGATGACGAGGGCCAGTCGGGTCAGGCTGACTGCCTCGTACTTTGGCAACTCATCATGATGGAGGTCCTCGAGCTTGAGAGACTGTCCAACCCTGAAGAAATTGAGGTCTCGGATAACCCTGTAGACAAGAATTTCTATACGGCCTCCCCCAGGTCACTCCAGCTCATACACGACCTGGTTATGAAGCACCAAGGGGACCCCTTATATGTCTGCACAACACTCTCTTGGTCTTTCGTACTTTCCCGTTTGGTTGCAAAGGCGAAGGATATTCCAGAGACCTACAAATCCTTTTTCGATTCTGTCCGTCCTGATCAAACAAGTCGCTCCCCCCAGATTCTGATACACGAGGAGCTGGCCAAGAAATGCATCCAAAAAGAGTCCCCGTTGTTCTATGTACTAGAACAGATGCTAACCAATTCGGCTCTCTTTGTGACTGCCCTTGCCTGGAAGAGAGGATCTACATTAACGGACCCGAACGCTATCGCATTCCGTTCTGTGTTGAAAGGTATGTAGTTATTATCCTGATTCAAGCCATTGAAGTCATGGATCGCTTCAGGTCTGGTCATCGCCCTCGTTGAACTCGTCGTGGTAGAAGAAATCTCAGACTTTGATGCTTTCGTAGACGTCTGGGTATGTCTCTTCGGCCGCAGCGAAAGCCGTTCCGTCGCTGGCATATGCGCCCAATTCTGGCAGGCCGACTGGCATAGTGGCAAGGCGCGCCGTGCCATTTTTGACATCGCCCGTTCCCGCTTCCCCATCCAATTCAAACCTCTTATCCGCCTCCTCCGTGCAATGACTGCTTCCGGCTTCCTCGATTACGACACCCTCTCCATCATAAGCCACTCCAACGAAGGCGAGCTCATATCTGAAGAACGCTACATCTGTGCAAACCACGTCTTCTACTACCTAAACACGCTCCCAACGTATACACAAGTCGTCCCCATCAGTGCATGTTCTGGTGCTCACGCATTGTACGAGCGAGTCGAGAAGCCGAATACTGGAGTCACCTTCTCAAATATCAGGCCGATTACACTACCTGGTGGGACCACGCTCCCGGCACGTTCTGTGGGACGATCTTTGAGTGATGGTGGCGACCATGTGGCCATTTTGTGGCAGCATGAGCACTCAGGCTGGAAGGTCATTCTAGAGCTCCTTACAGACTACGCCTACCGCCGGCGCTTGGCCTCTTCTGGAGCATCGGGAGCATACCAGGACGTGTCGTTTGGCCGGCGAGGTGGCCCCCAAGCGAAGGTAATGCGGCTGGAAGATCTGGGCGTCGAGACGAACGGAGTGGACGAAGAGGAAACTGTTATGCACTGCCTTGACCTTGTTCGCAGTCTTATCCAGGACAATCCCGCGCAGGCAGAGCAGCTCATGCAGGCGTTGGAGACAGGTGCTCGTGTCGTGGCCCACACTATGACAGAAGCCGAGCCGCCTGATCTCGTGCAACTAGCAACGATGATACTTGAGGATGCACTTGCCCAGATCAACCAGCGTACAAGAACACCACTCACTTCCCAGCTCATTACCTCTGCCATGAGTGTGCTCTCCGCGTTGCTTGCCCTCCCAGCGTATTCACATCGGGTTTGGCTTTTCCTCCGCTCTACCTCTGTGATATTCGGGAATGAACGGTCGACTGGCTTCGCAACTGGTGCACTGGCAGCGGAACGGGCAACAGGACAATACACGATGACCCTTGGACTTCTCCATTTTGTGAAGCAGCTCTTCCAGGAGGCAGCTGCCTCCGTTCTCCCCGATAACCCTCGTCTTCAGCTGCTCAAAGAAGAAGTGTTGCTTATCGCTTCCAGGTTCATCCACACCGAAATTTGGGTTGAGCATCTAGGGTGGAAATATACACAGCTTGGGGACCGCTTCGAGATTGGGAGACGGGTAACATCGCTTCATGTCCAGATCTTGGAGCATGCACCTCCAACGTTAGAAGAACGTCCGTTTGCCGCTCTTAGCCAGGCCATCATCGATGCTCTACTCTTCAAGGCGACGAGTTCCACCATCAACCCCCTTGTCTCGTCTATCACCTCGGGGAATCAAAGCCTGAAGAACCTGTATGCAGCTCGCCGGTATGGCGATGCGAGACGCTTAATATCGCTTCTCGAATCCCACTTGCGCCTCACTTGGCTTGTTCTGACCTACAAACAGGCTTCGGTCGCCTCATCACGGCCATGTCTCCTTGAGCAAGCCTTGTGCGCACGTATAACGGGTGGGATGTCCGTGCATGCAGCCAGCCGCACAAGAGTAGATCCTATTGACGTCCTAGCGTTATATGTCAAGGAGCGTGACGCAGGGGCTATAGTGCCTGTTGAAGCTATTCGCGTTCTTCATGCTTTGTGTAAATCCTTATCTGCCGTGCAGCCATCACCGCCGACCATCATTGCTCACTTATCCAATCCAGAGGCAACAGTGGCGGCCTTCGTGAGAATCGTGCAGCACCCTTACGATGATATGGTGCTGCGTAACGCTGTGTGGATGTTCATCTCTCTAGGCGTTGATAAGGAGCCTGCGCTCGCGGGTCTATTTGTGACGGGCAAGTTCAGAACGCCGAATGAAGTCCTGGCGAAGGACAAGGGAAAGGGAAAGGCGGTTGATGGAAAGGGTGAGGTTGAGAAAGCTGCAGAGAAGAGGGAGGTCGAGAAGAAGGAGCTGGAGAAAGCGAAGATGCTGAGTGCCATTGATGTTGCTCGTGAGGTGCTCTCTAGCTGGCGCGATATCTGGGACCTGAACCCACAACTCTTATGTTCGGTTTTAAACTTCCTTGATGTGGTATGGCAGCACGGATTGGAGCACCAGACAGCATTACAGGCAATTCGAGAGGATGAAGCGTTCTGGGAGCAGGTTTCCTCAATTGCGTGCGAGGAAATGGGTCCGGCACCGGAGTACGAGACGACAGAGTTCGAAGTCATCGATGGGATAAAGCATTCCAACCACCACGTATCTGTGTCTGCGCACGCATATAGGACAGCTGCTAAATCTCATGCTGTACATATTCTGGGCCGCGACATCGCCATACATCTCCGGCTACACGGAAACGCCCCATCTGCGAAGAAACCCGTCAGTTTCCTAAAAATCGCCACTCGATTCAAATCGGAGGACGCCTTGCACGAGCTCATTTGTGAGGCTGCACCTAGCTCATATGACCCCAAGATCTATGACGTGCTCCTGGAGCAGCTGAAATCCAACTACCGCGGACTGACACTGGAGCAGCTTGGGTGTCAGGAGCCCCTGGAACAACGAGAGTTTGGCGATAACTTCGCATTCTCTGTGCCGTTGCTGCGAAGGCGCTTGCTTGCATATGCAAAGGTGGGAGGAGACTCTATGGACGACAATACCAACGACCTCCAGGTTGAGAGGCAGTTGCTGTCAATAAATCTCAATCTCTCGTTGGCACACTCACAAGCGGCTCATGCAGAGGCTTGGCAGTTCCTATTTCAACAGGTCGTTCCCTACCTTCGAGGAGATACCTCAGTCCGGCCTATCGTTTTGGCAATATCTGCAACTATCTCTTACGACATTGCAAAGGAGGAGCGGCCAGGAGACATGATGGCAACCATACATGGCCGAAGACTCTCCCTCCTTCTCTCTATGATCGAGCTGGCCTGGTTCTCTTCTTCAGATAAGCCCCCCGAAGTAAAGTCGTTCTTTGACTTGGTGCGTCATGTTCACGGCATCATCATAAATGATGCACAGTCTCCGGCCCAGTCATTCCTTGGAACGGTATCTGTGCCCTTCCACCGTACCCTGCTCCAGACCATGTACTTCTGCGTGCGCCATTGTCGCAATCTTGTTCGGCGGCCAAAGGTTGTGAACGCGGAACAGCGGTTGGCTGTCACTTCTCTGGTGGAAACTTCCCTGATCCTTGTCATTGACGCCTTGAAACTCGTTTTTGAATCTGCTCGTACTCGGGTGGATGCAGAGCTCGATAAAGACATGGAGTTGCTGGTAGCTGTCTTCGAACAATGCACTCGTCTTGATGTCAATCCCTCTTCAACGTTATGGTTGGCTCGCTGCCAAGAAACGGACATCATTCGGGCAAGTTTTAACCTCTATGTTCACTCAGACCTTGTTGGCCTTTCTGATCTTCCCCTTCTCCTTACGAAGAAACGCCCGCTCTATGCCCCTCACCTGTTACTGTTCCACATGTCCCTCGCTAGCATTCCTACTTCAGCTGAACGTCTTGCGAGTGATGGGCTTTTGGCAGCATATAGCAATAATTTCATCAGTCCCGCAATAAGCGCCGGCATGATTGATGTCGTGCTCCCGGAACTACCCAACGAGCGTAGTCCAGCGCATCGTGCCTACTGTTCCATGTTGGCCGTTGTCACAGCCATCATCTCTGCTTTGGGCAAGTACAACCATTATTTCGACGCGGAAGCCAGTGGTTTTGTCCAGTTGTACGGTGATCAGATTCTCCGAGCGCTCAAGTGGACAATAGGAGACCCAATTACCTTTGCGTCACTCGAAGAAATCGAATTGGTGGTCAATTTGTTCCAAGCCATTGCTCTCAGCGCGCCATCATCAGCTAGCACAAATTCCGCTGTCGATAAGGTCCTAAAGACTTTCTCAATACATGGGCTGCAACTCATCCAGCAACTGACCTACGCCATCGTGCACCCGAATCATCTTGCGAGTCTCTTTGAGCCTCTTACAGCTGAAGAACGCACTCAATTCGAAAAGGACCTGCCGACGTTAGACCCATTGAAGCGTCCCACGATTGTCCACCTCGTCCATCGATTATACCGGCTCTCGGGCAATATCATAGCAACTCTTATTGCCACCAGCCGTGCTGAGGCTGTTCTCTTAGGGCGCGAATATTCGTGGCCTACTAAAGAAGCCACAGTTCAACCTGTTAGCATCTCTTCGTGTTTCACTCTGTTATCTTTTCTGACAAACCTCTTTTTCTAGCACTCGAAAGTGATTCTGAGCGAGCCTGCGTCTTTAGGAACGTTACAGGAGTTGGGCACCTCCACCCTAGATCTTTTGCGTGAACTCGTGAATCGGCCAGCTCACCAAAGCCTAACGGTAACCACATCTACTCTCGATCCCCTTGATGTACGAGATGCGGTCGTAACGGCGCGACGTAACCTCGAAGGTGTCCTGATGTATGCTGTCACGCAGCTAGTATGTCTGCTGTCTCAACAAGATAATACAATGCCTACAGAGGAGGAGGAGAGCATGTCGGTCGATGCACAGCGGGCCGATGTCTCTAAAACTGAACGGCGAGCACCACGGACGTCAATATCGTTAGGCGAACGGTTGAGGCGAGGGATGACAGGAGAAATGGTAACTGATCTTCAGTCACTGCTGAATAAGGCGAAGCCCGTCATTGCGAAGAGTAATGAGGTGCTAGGGAAGGAGAGTGTAGATCTGACACAAGTTCTCTCCAACTTTTTGCATGAGCGAGTCGTTAGTCCCGTTTAACCGCGCTGTACATTATCATCTGTCTGTACCTCCCAATAGCGCATGAATCTTGTAGTTTGAAAAGTATATTAGAGATTGTACCATAACAATATAGTTAGTCAACTTTACTTTTCGTTCCATGTTTTGATTATGTGCCACTGCGCATTCCCGCCATCATTAAATCGACCCTAGTGCGCCACATTAAGACGCTCAAGTGAAATAGTTTAGATACCTCAATTTACTCGTTATTTCTGGTCATTGCTTGATTTTGAAGGTTTGTATGGTTGATATAAGCATTGCATAGGTATTTCAAATGATAGGCTAAACCGATTTCACTAACGCTCAAAACAAAATGCTAAAGAGGGATTGGCCAGGTCAAAAAGTTAGACCGGGTGGCTAATTACTCATTGGTTCAGCGTCAATCGTCGACGTCGTCGCTATCGTCGTTATCTTCATCGTCGTCATTGTCATCAACCTCCTCATTGTTGTTGACAGTATTGTTTCGAACGTTGTCGACGCGTCGGAAGACCCAATGCTGGTTGGTTGCATCCTATGTGATACATAATGAGGAATAGTCGTTGTGTATTGAGCGAATCTAGTATTACTTACTCCATCGTTAAGTCCGTAAAAGTGGACGCATCCGGCCTGTAGGACAGGTATCACAAAAGTTTCTAGAAATTGGTGTCGTAAATAAAAGTACGCACAGCATCGCGCCCACCGCTCATACGAGAATCCAACACATCGGAATCGATGGATATTCTGACAAAGGGTTCATCAGATGGAACGGATCAAGTGGATGGATGAATACTACTCACGTTGACCACTTGCCAGCATTTGAAGTTTTGATATTCCAGTTCGCAGATCTGCCACGCTTGCCTTGAGCGAAACCATGGTACCAGTATATCCCATTGCCGTTGGGCCATTGGGTCGGAGATGCGCCAAAACCAATGGATGAATTTGTGAAAGGCGTGATTTGCCATTTACCACTGGACAATTTGTTGAGTCTCCACTATGAAACGCGCCGAGGGTCCGAAGTCAGAGGTACTTCGAACAAATCAAGGTCATGACTCACCTTAAAAGTATCGTCGCCGCTTCTCAGCTTCTCGAGTTTAATCCAATACTCGCCGTCGGAGATGTACCTCCAATAGCGGTTGTTCTGGTTGTTAACCTTGACGTAATAGACGCCGGACTGATCAGGTCGTGTCTTCCAGGTTGACATTGTCTGCTGAAAGTCGAGGGGGGAGCTTGAGAAAATGGACGTTTGATATACCACGCAGTATTTAAACAAACAGGCACTCGGCGAGGCCATTAAAGTCCCCGCTTTCGAAGATCATGGGGCCATCGTGAAGTCCCAGGTTCCGATAGCTGAATAAGGTCTACGCATGCCGAAGAATCGGGTGGGAACAATGAGATCTAAGTCATATTTGGGTACACCCAAGAAGTAGGCTCCCAAAGCAGGAAGTGCCGTCATTCAATGATACGGGATGATTCCGAATGCAAACTTGGTCAGACTGACGTTGACAGGAGGTGTTCAAGATTGAGGGGTAAATCAACATTCAACCTCCGCAGAAGACTTCAGAAATAACCTAAGCCAGCGGTAGATATTAAGCACCGAGAAAACAGATAGAAATCGAATAGAAGTATCTATTCGTGGGAGAGGAAAGCCTAGCCTCGCGGTGGCAGTGCGGTCAACTGAGACACCACCACCCGCTCAACTCCCACGATGGCATCCTGCCAACACGGCACTGAGCATAGTCCGTGGTGGACAGAAATGTTTTCCAGGAACGGTGTCACAGACCAATGATCTCCGGTCTCAAAACCAGACAGGACCATCTACTTAAGGTAATTCGGACCTGCACTTTACAGCAGGCGACTCGCTATACTTTGAGATATGATCAGAGTATATAACAAAATCAATAAGTCATCCAACCCAAAGGTGAAAAGATGAAGTAATGGTCCAGATCTACTCCCTCAAGCTGGCATCTTTAGAGATTCCTCGTTGTCCCAACGGTGTTCAGTTACTCTCGTCATGGAGACGCTAATAGTTTGTGGGATCTATACATACAACTTCAAGGGTAATTCATCTGGACGAGTTGTATGTGCGCACAGTTGAATGTGATTGAACATTGAAGTCATCTCCGACATTGACTTTACTACGAAGAATACGGAGCGTTGTTCGAGCGTTGAGCCTATCGTCCCAACTGTGATGAGCAATTTGGCAACGAAGTCATGACATGCGTACGAGGCCATTAGTGAATTTGAAAACACTACAAAAAGGATAAGACCGGGGGTGAAGATCACGTAAAGTAGCAAAACGCACGTCGGCAAATCACGAAGAGCACTGCTATCCAAGTAAAATCTTTCAACATAACGAACTGTCATAATATCTTAACAAGATTATATGTCGAGCTATATTGAATTACTCACTGTTATAAGCATGGTTATTGCCGCAATACTACCCGTTTCTGGGGACTCAGAAAATGAATATCAATATGGAGGCAGCAACTAACCTTGTCAACAATCCCGTCTCTTTATTTCAAAGTTCAGAATGAGACTCATTAAAAATATGGCACTGTACTCACGTATAGTCCATACAATTAATTGGTCGATAACTCTCTTCATCCTAAAGACCCAATGGATCAGCCAGAGCCGTGAGCGTGATAGTTTACACACCCCCTGAATGCAGTTTGGCGTTCATTCCACAGATAGTAGCACGACGACACTGCAATCAATACGTCGACTACTGCCGAAATCGCAAGTGATGTCACCATAAGCCACAACCACTTCGTTCGATATTCAAGGACTGGTCGCGTTATATGAGCTGCGACTGCTGCAGCTAGGACACTGATGCAACGTAGGACAGTCAAAGTCCAGCAGATACACGGGAGAATCAAACTAGAGGAGAGGGCGCGAATGCGGTTGGCAAAGAAAGCCTTTGGAATAGTGGAATGTAAGCAGTGAAGGTTAAGATCGCCTAGGGGAGAGCACACCTGGACAGACGACCCAATAAGTCCTGACAAGGCGATGGCCCCAATAACAGATGTAGGTATTTCCAGGATGAACTCTGGTTGTCCATATTTCTCGACTGAGTTCTGTACACAGTCAGAAAATGGTCAACTTATCCTTATCTGCAGCTTATAAGGCCTGAACTCACGAAGTATAATGAAATTGCCGTCAATATGGTATGGATAAACTCCATGACCCTGCAGGAAACGTGCATTAGTGTTCTTCTAGGCGATGGAATGCCCTCAAACCCACCATATTAGGGCAACCTGTGGGCCTTTCAGCTTAGTTATGCGTTCTTGAAAAGTGTTAAAACCTTACGAAGGTTCTTAAATACCAAGGATCTTCGGGGAACTTTCTGGACTGCTGTATAAGCATTGAAAATCAATTCAAAAGTAGTAACAAGGGCTTACTTATAGTAGCTGAATGTCTGAACAGTCAACAACCCAAACAAAAACATGGAGATCATAACACCAATCTCGTGCGCCCCCAGCGTCGGACCCAAAGGGAAGGAATCGGCTGGGATAGGCATCCTGCGATGAGCTAAACGAAGCGAAGGGCTTGAGCCGGGGGGAGGAAAAGGATGGTGCTTGTCAGTTCATTGATCAATGATGAGTTTTAAGTATGCAGCAATCAAATAGCATCGCGTTTCGCTCGTTATATCCATGCTGATCATCTGGTCTGTGGCGCCTGGAGTAAACCCTCATGCCTCGCTTATCAGTTGTCTATTCCATGCAGCTCCATGATGAACGGGATTAGAGCGAGTGGCGGTATCAAGCCTTACTACAGTACATCGCGTCAATCTGACCCTGCCACGAAACTGACGCACTCACAGTTTATACGTCACAATCGCGTCATATGGTATTGGTATATATGTACATGGATTGCTGAAGCCAGTGAATTTGGCAAACTGAGATGATGTATCGAACCATTTGTGTACATGGAAGCACTTGTTATGGTGCTACTAGGGAAGAAGCGATGAGCTCGCAGGGTAAGGTTCGGTGATTTGGCACGGAATCTACATACAGGCATGTTCATAAGACTTCTTGGCTGGCATGCTTAGCCGCAGAGATTGAATGGCAGTGTAAATTGGGCGGACACTTCAGCATCATGATCAAGATCTGATAGACTGAAACACCGATATTTCCGAGTACGACTCGGAGCCTCAGTATAATCCGGTAAGTTCGTTCATATATATAAAACATTGTTTTGAGATGTCAAGTCGAGTGTGTTGTCCACGAGTGACCGACCCCAATGTGTCAAGCCGGCGCTGATAGTAAAAAGGTTACCATAGTCAAACGCGGACAATGGCTATTTACCTTGATCCCGCGTCATACGTGTTACATCAAGAAAGAAGCAAAAAGATATGGAAATGCTGCTGGTGTCTAGCTATCGCTCAGTGTTGGTCTTTGGGCAGCCGTGCTCACGGTCTCTGGAAACCTATGAATGGGCATTTCTCCAGTCAATGGGATGCTCGTCTCATCAGCAGGCTTGATATATCATAAAGCCGGCATTTGGTGTTTGGAAATGGTAATGGCCCTAACTTGTCTCTTGCTTAGCAGGCATAGCAAGCCATCCCTGATTCTACAGGCAAAAAGATGGTCCATGGGACCAACCTTATTAACGCTGAAGTGGTTTTCGAGGGCGGCCATGGGGTCTGCTGGGCCTTCCTGAGTTGCGTATTGGATGTATTCACCTGTCGCATTGGGACCCGACATTTTGGTGAAAGGGATGTAGAATTTTGTCGCCTGGTTACTGTCTCTGTCCAAGTCCTTGGAAACATTGGCCAACACCACAGACAGGGAGTGATTTCATGTTAGTAGAAAATGACTACAATAATCAGAGAAATGATGTATTTCAGGTACATGTTTCTGATCTGAATCTACAGGGTACTGTCATGTGTCACGATGTGGAAAGGGGTCACTATGTGAAAATTGTGAATAACACAAGAACCATTCATTTGGCCATCCAGGGAAAAATTGAGCAGACGTTCACAGTATATAGAAAGAATCCTGGAGTGTTAAAGTGGGTATATAGCGAGTGGTTGTGAGATGATAATTGAAAAGGTGTGAAATCTGGACCAATGTAACGCCATACGCTATAGCTACCCTTTCTCCCATCATCTACAACCTATTATATAAGCGTCGATATCGTATATAAGAAGTGAGTTCGGTGTGCCCCGTATTATTTACGTGTGTTTGTTCCCAAACTGGGGTAGGCTATCGTGATGAAAAGTGTTGTCGTCCCGAATTTCTATGCTGAGTCGAATTCATATACCTCGCTCACAATGTTGCTTCTCTGCTATTCCCTTTGTTCGACGACCATTGCTTACACGAAGCTTTACGACGTCCCAGGACCCTGAGCCAGAGGTTGACTTTGGAGACTACAGCATCATACTACCAGACGAACCATTTGTCTGGGGTGTTTCACATATTACGCCTCGGAGCGTCCCAAATCACATACAACGGCCATTCTATGCTAATCCAGACTATAACAATGCGGGTCCTAGAGGCCATTCTGAGCCCAATGCTTCCAAAAGGATCACGTTAGGAGGAGAAGCGGAGGCGCGTCTGCGAGACGCAGCAACTCTCGCGAGAAAAGTGAGAGATTACGCGGGGAAACTCGTCAAAGTAAGCACCTTCTTCCTATATTCAGTTTCAAGCTCATTTGAACTGGAGCCTGGCGTAACTACGAATAGCATCGACGCGTCTGTCCATGATTTTATTATAGCACACTCTGCGTACCCTTCTCCTCTACGATATCAGGACTTTCCGAGATCAATATGCACTAGGTTCGATTCTACTTTCTGCTCAATATTGCTCGCCTCTTACTATGTCCAGCGTCAACAACATTATAGCTCATGGAATACCTGACGAGTACGTGACGGGCTGCAGGCTAAATGCCTCACTAAAGATATCTGTCCCGCCTTCAGCCGACCACTCCACGATGGAGACATTATTAATATCGACATCACCATTTACCTCAAAGGCTATCACGGCGACACGTCTCAGACATTCTTGGTCGGCAACGTGGTACATTTCAAGTTCTCCTCGTTCGACACTGTAGTGACTCGTCTTGAAGGATGAACAAGGCAAAAAGCTTGTTAAAATAACCAACGACGCTCTACAAACGGGTATTGACGCGTGTGGTCCTGGGCGGCCGTTCCGAGGCATTGGCAAGGCCATTCATGAGCTGACGAGAAACACTGATTTCTCTGTATCCTCTCAATTTTCTGGTCATGGTATCGGCACCGCATTCCATCGTCCGCCATGGATACTTCATCACTGTAAGCAGTACTCTGCCAATGTTGACTTTTATTCATGCTCGATGAATAGACAATGACGAACCTGGGGTCATGATGCCGGGAGACTGCTTTACTATAGAGGTATGCCGAATTATTGTCCTAGATTCTCTGTCACTAATTTTGATGCATCTAGCCTGCTTTGATACAGGGCTCTAATCCGCGCGGATGGATCTTCCCTGATGGTTGGACTGCTTCTACTGAGGTGATTTTCTCATCTTACTACCTTTTTCCTCCATGATTTTATAGCACTTACTCTTTAGAACTGCGCTCGTAGTGCCCAAGCCGAGCATATGGTCCTGATTACTGAAAATGGCGCAGAAGTACTTACATAGCCGAAAATCCCAGCACTTGCATCTGGAACTCTTCAGTATGCGTGCATCCGACAGGCCACCTCTCCATGACGAGCAGCTAGCGAGTAGCTGACCCAAGAATTCTAAGGGGTACGGTTTACTAATATTACAGTACATTGTTTGTTCTACGAGTCCTAGTTAAATATGTGTGTGTACGCCATATTTCTCTTCTACCTCTTTTCAATTAAGCAGCATTTCCTTCCATCCATCCATTCGACTGCCTTTCCATCAGCCATGCCATTCCGCTGTTTGGGTTGCAAGCGGCCTCAAACATCGCGCAATCAAGCTGAAGTCTATTGCAATTGAATCTTGATCATTGATATTTTTTGACAAGCGGCCTACTAATCACATCTGCGAGCAGATGTTCGCCAATTGCGCATATCCCAGTAGACCACAGCAGTAGCAAAGATGTGATACAAAAGAACGTAATTGACTGTCCAATTTCTAACCAGGAGCCTTGGAAGACAATGACATATTAGACAAGAATGGGTGCGAACATTGTTTGACCAACCTGTGTCACGGACGTTGAAGAAGAAGGCGATTGTCATACCTGTCATGAATATAAGAAATCTATATGATTCGAGGAAAACGCAGACGCACCGTCGGTAAGGGTGAGAGCAACAAGTAGGAGAGAAAATGGTGGAAGATGCAAGAAATCGTTCAACAATGCAGATGCCACAGCTAATATGATGTATGGGGCAACAATCTTGGACACCTAATATCTGATTCAGTGATGATTTCTTGCGACGAGAGGAGGAAGACGAACGAGCAGAGAGGCCATGAAGAAGGGGTTGAATATGGGTATTAAACGGTATACAGGTTCCAGGTAGAAGGAGCTTCGTACACTGGTTAGTTTGATACGATCATACCACAAGGAGAAAACGTACGATATAGACGCGACACTAGCCAAGATGTCTTGCGTTAGTGCCGCAAGGAATTTTATGCAATTGAAGAACACTCACTTTCCCGTGCCGAAAAATCCAACCTGAACAAAGAAAAGGAAGAACAACGCTATCCTTAGATCGTCAGGTTGGAATTGATAGACTTTTGCTCTTTCGCTCCCAATAGCTGTTGGGCGTGGTGCACCATTTCGCACAATGGACTCCATGACAACCCATGTTGCCAGGACAGATGAATACGCGACGTAAAAGAGGCCTTCGACGCTGATGGAGAGAATGACGAAACATGGTCCAAAGCCAAGGAAGTACACAAGGAACTTGGAAAAGGCGTTATGATGCGTGCCTCCAGAGGCAAATGGAAGTACAGAGGAGACAACTTGAAGGACGATGAGGTCAACGTAATTAGTGGGAATCGAAGATAAATACTACCTAGAACTATCCAGCCTGAGACCTGGTTGACCAACGGCAGCCCCTGCTTGGCTTGGAGACTGCGCACTGAGCTTGAGGTAATGGCCATGATGACAACAATAAGAGCCGCCTGCGCACAAGTAAGAAAGATGATGGACATAAGCAGCAGAGTCGCACGTACTTGGATTATGAAAAGGATAGTCAGAGCCTTGCAGCTTTTCTCTCCCCTTTCGCGTTTCACTTCCTTTAGAATCCACGGTGCTGAAAAGCCACCACAGATAAGAATCAAACATCCTCCAGAAAGGCTACAAGTATCCAGTATCAGTGACAACTTCTTTCCTTGAACGAGTTGCTCACATGGTGGACAGACTCTCCTGCTTCTCCACAGAAAGTATAGGGAACACGGCGGCGGCGAGACACAATAACCCCCAGATGGACGCCGAGAGGAGATGCTGCTTGAGCTTCTGGTGTTGCCATGAAAGTGGCCAGATGACACCGATTATCACGAAGCCAATACTCCATATGAAGCGATGGGTATAAGCGATCTATAAAACAAAGGAAGTCTGACCATATACGTAGCTAGTACAAAGATCAACGTACCACCATAGCCTGGAGAACCGCGACAGTCATGCCGAGGGCGGCCAATGTCTTCCAGAAATTGATCCACGGAGGCAAGCGCGTCCCCGCTGTCGCTTGGAACAAGAACTGGTGCCAGAAATAACACGGGAATGTGATATACACATAGAATGTAGACGGCGCGTGCTGCAGCGCGAAGAAAGCCCAGAATCCTAAAAGAGTCGCAGGAGCTGCCGCGTGAATAGAGTTCGCTGCGCTGGACGCTTTTGGGGGACCAACATAGTCTAAAGGCCGGAAAATGTAAAGGGACGCATACGCCGCCCAGCCAATGTAGGCAACAATGACTACGCCACGGATTAGGAAACGATCATATGTCTGCAGGTAATGAAGGCCGCTGAGGCCGTCCTTAATAAGTTCGGCGGAGGCCAAGCGAGCTCCCGTCCAATTTTTGGCTCGGATAAGACGTCCGATTTCTGACGTGATTATCGTTCTGTAGGGCTTGTCGTTCGTCTTGTCGCGTGTCTCTAAAAGACTGAAGGGTTTGTAAAAGAGGGTTTTTGCCTGCCTGAGCTCTGTCGAGTTAACTGGATCAATACTTAGAACTTTTCAGTGCGAATTGAGCTCACCATGCTTAGTGATATATTGTTCGAGGATGACCTGCGTGACAATAAGTATTAATATTGTATATAGAAGCTGGGGCTTACCTTAGCATTCACGAAAGCAGTTTTAGCGAGTGACTCATCTCCAAGCTTTGGGGAAAGAAACCCAGGTTGAATAGGGTCAACATCGGGCAACACACCGACCGAGTTGACTGGCCATGCAATTCCTATAAGTGACGCCATGATTGCAGCCAAATCGGCCTGCTCAACATCACGACGAAACAAGTGTCCTAGACCCCAAGATTTGGAGTAGGAGTCGTGCGACGACGGGCTTGAATCAGGGAGAGGTCCACGGATACCACTTCCCCATGCGATTAGGGGTGTTCGCGTATTGTCCGGATCTGTGAATATGGTAAAGGTAAAGATAAAGAATACGGCAAGATCCTGCTATGACTTACCACCATCCCCGTGGTTGCCTATGGCAGACATTCCATGATCGGCAGTGAAGATAAAGCTTGTTTCTTGGTCGTTGTAGAAGTTGTTGATTAGAGTTTCTGTCTGCCTAACAATGTTATCGACAACCCGGATATTATTCATATATTCCTGGCAGATATTATAATGAATTATTGAAAGGGTTTGAGCTTGAAGTAGACATACTCGGGAATGAGGCCGATATGAATGTCCTGTCGTGTCCAAACCAAGAAGATGCAAAAAGAAGACGACTTTGTCGGATCGGAGTTGTGTATCCAGACTCGCATCCATAGTGGCATTCTGAAAGAGCTCCTTGAGCCTGTCAAGGACCCAAATGTCCAAATGTGTGGCATCTAAGTAGTAAAGATCAGCAATGCCAACTTTAAAGATATAACGGTACTACCTTTTGTGAAGTCCTCATCTTCCTCGTTGTAGCACCACGTCTTCACTGTCCCAGGTGTCGCACCGCGCGAAAACATGGGCAAAATATCAGGAGAGCCGAAAGAAAATGTGTGGCTAGATTGGTTGAATACGGAATCGAAGTCTACCTGACAATGTAATCAGTTGTTGCCCGTGTTGCGAGTTGGCAGCCTTACTGGATTTGTTTTCCATCCCTGTGTATTGTCAGCGAGGGCGAAGTTTGTAGCAACAGACTGTTTTCATGCCTTTGTCACCGCGGAGACATCTTCATACATCCCTCCTTTAGGGGCATCATGAGCTATGGACAGGTTGAAGGGAAATATGCCATACCGATGATAGCGACGTGCCCAGGACGGCTTTCTGTCGGCACACGTGTATGAGAGATGCCAAAAGCGCCACGCGTTTCTGCAATAGACTTGAGGTACGGTGCTACGACCGTTGGTGCATCGGGGACATCGGGGAACGCGTTCTCGTTGAACAGAAGGTCAGCTCTGAGCCCATCACCTACAAACGGTACTACCTTTTGTGAAGTCCTCATCTTCCTCGTTGTAGCACCACGTCTTCACTGTCCCAGGTGTCGCACCGCGCGAAAACATGGGCAAAATATCAGGAGAGCCGAAAGAAAATGTGTGGCTAGATTGGTTGAATACGGAATCGAAGTCTACCTGACAATGTAATCAGTTGTTGCCCGTGTTGCGAGTTGGCAGCCTTACTGGATTTGTTTTCCATCCCTGTGTATTGTCAGCGAGGGCGAAGTTTGTAGCAACAGACTGTTTTCATGCCTTTGTCACCGCGGAGACATCTTCATACATCCCTCCTTTAGGTGCATCATGAGCTATGGAAAGGTTGAAAGTAAATGTGCCGTACCAATGATAGCGACGTGCCCAGGACGGCTTTCTGTTGGCACACGTGTATGAGAGATGCCAAAAGCGCCACGCGATTCTGCAATAGACTTGAGGTACGGTGCTACGACCGTTGGTGCATCGGGGAAATTTGGGAACGCGTTCTCGTTGAACAGAAGGTCAGCTCTGAGCCCATCACCTACAAACGTACGTCTTAGCTTCGAATACTAGTCATCGAGCAGCAAAACACGCACCGACTATCAATACAAGCCTCTTCGACTCTGCATGTCCAACACTATGACTCGGCATGCCATTCACGACCGGGCTTGTGAAGTAGCAGTCGAACACGGTTCCAATGTAGACCAGATGAAATACAAGTCCCAAAATCAGAAGCTTTGCGACATTGTAGTGTGATTGTATGGGTCCCTTTTGTTGAGAGCGTGTAGCATCGCTCATTATTTGAACTCGATTATATGGTGGCAAACGTCCTATAGACTTCATACTAAGATAAGTAATGAATAGCTTAACTATGGCTTCAACTTACAGATACATCCAGCTGAAGGACCTCCTTATAAACGCTGCGAAAGGTGGACAGCGTCGGGAGGTTTCGATCACGGCCGGAGTCCGATCCGAATCCGACAAATTGAACCGCATTGCTTGTCAATATTTTTTCCGAAATTCACGTGACAGCAATATGGCGACGGTGACCCTTTCTTCAAAACTCTTTGAGATCCATCCCCCCTTATTCCTTGCGCCACAATGTCCAAAAGAAGGGTCGCATACTACTACGACGGTAAGGACAATATTCCTGGCTCTTGGCTCCACCTGAGCGCATCACTTTGCAGCGGACGCCGGTGCCTACACATACGGCCTTGGCCACCCCATGAAACCACACAGGATACGCGTTACACACGACTTGGTCACTGCATACGACATGCTACCAAAGATGCACGTTATAGTATGCGATCTCCTCTTTAAGCTTTGTGGTTCCTGTTGACTTTTGTACAGAGGCCCAAAAGAGCGTCCCCTGAGACAATGAGCTCGTTCCATACCGATGAATACATCCACTTCCTCAATCGTGTGACCCCGGAGACGGCGGAGGATTTGACGTATCATGGGACGAGATGTAAGTGCTCTGCGACTTCTCACCTTTCCATCCAACATGAGCAGTTCTTGTAGGAGAGGACAACCCAGCTTTCGAGGGCGTCTTTGAGTTTTGTTCGATTTCGGCTGGAGGCTCAATAGGTGTGTGACATATATGTCTGACTTGTTCTGTCATCATCTCCTTAAATTTGATTTACAGGCGCTGCAAAGCGAATAGCCTCCGGCGCCGCTGACATTGCCATCAACTGGGCAGGCGGCCTGCACCACGCAAAAAAGCGAGAAGCATCTGGTTTCTGCTACATCAACGACATTGTGCTCGGAATACTCGAGCTCCTTCGCACTTACCCACGCGTCCTTTACATTGATATCGATTGCCATCATGGAGATGGAGTCGAGGAAGCGTTCTATACTACCGATCGCGTGATGACATGCAGCTTCCACAAATTCGGCGAGTACTTTCCAGGTACAGGGACTCAGGATGATAGGGGACGGGGGAAGGGCAAGGGATACGCGATCAATGTACCATTGAAGGATGGGATCACGGACCAGTCGTTTCAGAGTGTTTTTGAACCAGTGCGTAACAGAACTTTGCCTTGGGAGCGCATCTTATGCGTAACGATAGGTTATTACCAAAATTCTTGAAGTCTTTCAACCTTCTGCAGTGGTTCTGCAGTGTGGAGCCGATTCTCTGGCCGGAGACAAGTTGGGATGTTTCAATCTCACGATGTATGGCCATGCCCACTGCGTACAATTCCTGCGAAAGCAAAACATTCCTCTCATCCTCCTTGGTGGTGGCGGCTACACCGTAAAGAATGTTGCACGGACATGGACATATGAGACCGCTTGTGCACTTGGCATAGAAGACACGATTGATCCCCTCCTCCCTTGGAACGAGTATTTCGAGTGGTTCGGGCCCCGATACCGGTTAGAGGTAGCAGAGAACAACATGGAGGACCTCAATGTCAAAGATGGCTCACTAGACAAAGTTCGGTACGTCACCGCGTTGTCAAGCGGACTTGAGCTTATTTATTCTCTAGAATAACGGCTTTGGAGCACCTTTCAGAGCTCAACCCCGCGCCTTCCGTTGGCTTGCATGATGTTCCCCGGGAAAGTGTTGGCCATCATCTAGGACTCAGTCGGGACGAAGATGAAGCAAGGGATGACTTGGACACACAACTTGCACGTACGTCATTTCTACTTTTATTTTTCAAGCTCCTTGATTAAGCGCCGAAAAGAACACATGCGTTACGTATATGACCTACAAGAGTCCGACTCTCCCTCTGAAACATCAGACGATGACAACTCTTGGGATTCAGATGAATCCCTCTCAAGCAGACGACATGCCTCTCGCACACGACGCCATCCTAAAACATCAACACGAACACGTATGAGCCTGCTTACGGGGCAGTACTTTGACGTTCCTGTGCAGGAGCAGGGTTATAGCCACTTTGAGCATGGGACTGTGCCCAACAAGACAGCAAAGCGGCGGTTCTTCCAGAGTGCAGCGAGGTGGGATGAGACCGTTGAGGACGTGATTTTGGGAAAGTATACACCATTTCCCATACCTATTGGGGAATTGATGGAGCAAGGTGGGCGACCACCTGGCGGTGAGGAGGGTGATGAGGAATGGGAAGAGATGACTGTGGACCCTTGATTGACTTTGGTGTGTACCTACCTGTATTTTTATTGTTGAAACAATATCTTGTACGAACTTGTCCAGACATATTCAGTCTACGCGAAATTCTACACGTATCTTTGCCCCGCCCATCAAATAGAATAGAAATTTTGAGCGCGACTTGTCGCGTCAATCACGTGGAGCAATCAAATTCGGAAATTTCAATTTCTCGGTTGTGCCTTGCCTGGCAACATATCTCCGTCTGGCAACTGTAAAATGACAGAAAGGGTCCTTTTTCGCTTCTTATCTTTTGCTTCTGCTTCTTATCGGTTCGGTATCACACTCGGCCATTGACAACGATAACGGAGAGTCTCTTAAACTCTGCTTCGATGGCATCAGTTTTATATTGTAGCCTCAGACGACCCCATGTCCTCTTCATCCATCAAGGAAGAGCCGAAGGCGACTGTACTTCTGGCGCTTGATTCAACATACGTCGCTAGTCGCACTGAAACTCCTAGTGGGCCCTCTCTTCAAAGCAGAGCGCAAGCTTTGAAGAAGAAAGTGCTCACAAGAGACGGGTGGCTCGGGGATTACGATTATGCATGGTACATGCCCGAATCACACAATAAATCAAGAACAAGCCCACTGACAGGTTACCCTTTGTTTTTGTTCAGGTTGTGCACACCTGCTCTCCCATTCCTGAACAAACCTCGCCCACCACCATTTTATGCCCTTGATGCCGACCTTCCGCTTGTGCTCGCGATTTCCAGTGGGCTGCAACATGCCCTAGCCATGCTTGCTGGCCTAATTACGCCCCCAATTATCTTCTCATCTGCTCTGAACCTCGATGCAGCAACCTCTGCCTACATGATCTCAGCTTCTCTCATCGGTTGTGGTACGTCCCGCTCTCTTGGTCCCGACCATAAATGCTCATTTCCAACTTTCTGCACAGGTATCCTGAGTTTGGTACAAATGTCACGAATACACCTCTTCCGGAATTATTACCTCGGCACTGGGCTCATCACCGTCGTCGGTACGAGTTTCGCAACATTAAGTACAGCTAACGCGGTAAGCGTCTTATTTCCATAGCCCCGGCCGGTTCGCGAGCTTATCGTTATTTTTATTAGGTTTTCGATGCTATGTATAACGACGGAACTTGTCCTTCGACCACTTCTGCTGCGGGAGTTGTCACTCGCGGACCGTGTCCGGATGCTTATGGGAAGGTCCTAGGTGAGTGTCGCTTTTTGATCGTAAATTAGTGGCTGATACATATCATCTCCAGGAACCTCGCTCATCTGCGCGTTCCTTGAAATATTCCTCTCCTTCCTGCCCGCCCGCGTTCTCAAGCGTGTGTTCCCTCCGCTCGTCACAGGTGAACTTTCTATACAAAACACCCCATGAAACGCTAAAACTCACTCTGTTTTTGTTTAGGAACCGTCATTCTAATGATAGGGTCTTCCTTGATCGGCTCATCTGGTATTCTTAATTGGGGAGGAGGTTCAAACGGATGCATTGACGGCGTCGTTGGCGCTTACAATCAGCTTTGTCCGGATATCTATGCCCCCCGACCACTTCCGTACGTATTGTGTTATTGCCGCGAAGATACCTTGATTGAAAATCCAATTGTTAGTTGGGGTTCGCCGGAGTTCATAGGGCTTGGATTCCTGTCCTTCGTGTCAATTATCCTCACAGAGATTTTTGGCTCTCCCTTCCTCAAGAATATAAGTGTCATTGTGGGGTTGGCTATTGGTTGTATCGTTGCTGGCGGTGCAGGCTACTTCGATGGTTCGAGTATCACGACTGCACCCGCAATCACCTTCCTCTGGTACGCACCATTGAAAACATGTCCTTCTCCCAGGAATTCAAAACTTCGACAGGGTCCATCGGTTCAAGATTGGTGTCTATCCGCCAGCCATTTTGCCCATGTTGGCAGTATATATTTCCTTGACCATGGAATCTATCGGTGATATCACCGCCTCCGCTGAGGTATCACGAGTTGAAGTCCAAGGTCCGGAGTTTGAGACGAGAATACAGGGTGGAGTCTTGGTACGTATGATTGTCCTTTGACGTACTCTGGCACCTGCTGACGGGAGGTATTTCAGGCTGACGGTATCGGTGGTTTCGTCTCAGCTCTCTTCACAGTGACTCCCCTATCCACTTTCGCACAGAATAACGGTGTCATCGCTATCACGCGTTGCGCGAACCGCGGGGCAGGACGGTGGTGCTGTTTCTTCCTTATTCTCTTTGGCGTGCTTGGCAAGATCTCCGGTGTTTTCCTCTCGATACCAAACCCTGTCCTCGGCGGCGTCACTACCTTCCTCTTTGCGAGCGTGGCGGTCTCCGGCTTACGCGTCCTGTCATATATCAAGTTCACGCGTCGTGAAAGGTTCATCCTTGCTGCTGCGCTGTCCTTTGGTATTGGCGACCTGCTAGTCCCAACAATATTTACGCACTTGTTTGACGGAGTCAAGAATCCGAACAAGGGGTTGCAGGGACTGTTCACGTCTATTACGATTGTGTTAAGCACACCGTGTAAGCGTAACCCTTTCCCTTGTCGTATTCAGGTCCCAGGAACTGACTGGCACGCATCATAGTCTTGTCTTCAGGGATTGTTGCTGTTATACTCAATTCGATTCTTCCTGCTGAGATGCCAGATCATAATGTAGAGAGGGAATCTGATCTAGAAAATCCATAAGCCTTGTTCAAGGCCGAATGATTTGCATTGGATATTGAACCCCTCATCCTGTACTAATATAATCATTGTTTTTGAAAACATGTAGACAATGAAGAAACTGCGAGAACATCAGTCATCGACTCGAAAGCCACATGGGAGACCCTGTAACCCTTCACGCTTCACCAGGCCTTTGATGCGGCTAGTTGAACGAACATCCTTGCACCACTATGTATTGCATTCCTCGATGATTTGGCGTGTTGATGGCCCACCTCCCATTGCCAAGGATCACGAGGGGCCTTCTTTTGGAGGGGTGCTACAGTAACCTTTAGCTTCTCGATGTATGTGTCAATATCCTTATTGTGCATGCCGCAGCTTCAGCCTCCGCAATTGTCAAACCTTGTACTACGCCATCAACATCTGGACATTATAAGCGTCATTATTCGAACTCCACAAAAGAGGTTTTAATTATTGTTAGGTTGCTTGACAATCAGTAAACCACGTCGAGTGTAGGACACCTTCGTGGATACAAGCTCAAGATAATAATAATAGCTTGTTCGTGCGATGTATAAAAGAGCCCTGGTCAAGCGAATATGCAAAAGTCACCTACCATGGTTCCCATCGAACCCACCACTACTCAAGCCACCAACTTGCCCACCATGTATGCAGACACGACACCAGAACAAGTTAAACTGGGGCAAATCGTCGATTCCATAGACGATTGCGTCACAGCGCTCAATAATACGAGTGTACTGGATCATGTCCTACCCAAGGCAACCCGCGGAGACCTCAAGGAGATACGATGCTTCACAGAAGCTACAAAGATCTATTTTGACCTTCCCCGCGATGTAGCGGGCGATACTAAGACTGCGCTGACCACATTGTGAGTACTTTTACCAGATATCGTCGAGTTTATATGTACTTACCGAGGTACAACACAGGCAAAGAATTCAACCTCGGATTCACATCATATGCCAACAACAGCAAGGTATTTCTCAGGTGACTGCACTTGGAACACTTCGTCCCATTCTACATCCGGAAGCCCAAGCCGTAGAAACCGAGTTAACGAATCTCTTCACGGCGCTAACGGTATGCCGTTGATTTCTCAGGCTATAGATGATAGAATTTGCTAATCCTGCAAACACAAGAACAAGTTCTATGCGTTGGAGGAACAGCGTCACCAGCAAGGCGAGTGTCATTTCATCTGCCACTGACTGAATACCAGTGCTGACAAAATTTGAGCAGAGTTGGCGCGCCGTGGATCGTGTCTGCCGCGTATGAATTCTTTTGAAGATTGTTAGTTATCGTGACAAGAGAATGTATTAAATAGCCAGGCGAATCGTGCAGCGTTATGTTGATCTTGATGAAGTTTGAAGAGGCTGAAGAGGCTAGCCACGCGCAACCTTTATAGGCGGATATCTTCGTACGGCAGAACTCCTAGCATTTGCCGCAAGAATTATAGTAATTGAGGGCCTCCCAATAGCGGTTGTTGTCATCCTTGGCCGGGAGTGCATTAAGAGCTCTTCTGTGATTGGGATCAGCTTGGGATCAACTGGGGTACCTCGCGTAAAAAGCAAACAAGCCAGTATACTTATATATATAACGATCAGAAGGTGTTGTGTCGCCAAGTTCCATGTACAATGGGAGTTCGTCGGTCCAAGAGAGTGGTGGTGTTTGTTCAACTACAACACTCCACGTGGGGCTGAGCGCTCAGGACTCTCACTTCACTATCATTGCCAAAGGTGTTATTGAACCTCTGAGTATCCAATGCATCATACCCTCGAAATTTCAGATATATTGGGTTCCATCTTCAACTTTACAGACGTAAAGACGAACGCAGCATGCGCACTCGTGTGTAAAACATGGCAGGAGAACGCCCTCGATATACTATGGAGCCGTATTGACCGTCTAGAGCACCTGCTCAGAATACTAGGGCCCATGGGGGAGCTGAGTCCGCGACATCCGCAGCTGGTGGTATGTCCAATTCTACCTTTCTGATGGATGGCGTCGTTGACCGGAGTAGACGTTTCTTCAATTTCACATAGCGAGTGAGCGGTGGGATCGGTTCTCCTTTTACTCGCATCGAATCCGGCAGTTGGAGGTCACCGAGCGACCGCCAGAGATTCACCAGCAGACTTTCTCAACGCTCTCTATTGCGCGCCCGTTCCTACACCTTCTCCCCAACCTCACGCATCTTACCTGGAAGAAGGATCCTGCCCATCCAGCATCTTCTCTTGTCTTATGCCTCTTATTTCTCACACCAACATTGAAGCATCTTTCAGTGGAGACAGGTGTCCATATACCGGAACAAGGGGACTTGTTTGCAATAGACAACTTTTTCAAAGATGTCGTGCACCGCTCTCCACGGATCGAGTCCCTTGAATTCCAGTCTGAAATCCTGTTTCACGAACTTGGACCATCATTGTCTAATTTTCTCATTGGGCTACGAGAGCTCAAGTCTGTTATTCTCTCTGACCACCTGCTCACCTCAGATGTCATCACAGCTCTTGCCAAATGCCCTCATGTGCAATCCGTCCGTATGGGCGACGTATTTGACGCAGACTTTGTGGAAGAGGCGGATGATTTACAGAACTTCATGCCAGTCATCGAACACGGGGCGTTCCCCTGCCTCAGGGAAATGGATATACGGGCTCATCTCTGGAATGTGATGTCCTTCCTACAGTCGGAGTTCCCAGCAGGGCGCCTCCGTCACCTCATCGTCCGTACGCTGATAATGGAACTTAACGATGATATCACCATGTTCTTCAAGCTAGTTGCCGATACCTGCCCTGACATTGAAGTGTTGGGCCTGTCTATCCCTTACAGTGTCCTTCCGGAACCCACTCAAGGTCTTCCGTTCTCTGCGCTAGAGCCTCTTTTGGGGTGCACATCACTCACCTCGTTCCGATTCAATATGTGCCAGCCCCTCGACATCGACGACGATGACGCTGCCAAGCTAGCAGCAGCATGGCCTCGCCTGCAGGAACTTTACCTGAACCCCTCTCCAGCCGGACTCTATCCTGACGGAAAGCACATTACATTTTATGTCATGAAGAGCTTTGCGCAGCATTGCCCGCTGCTCCAAGTCCTGGAGCTCTACGTCGACTCATACCAGATCCCTCCACCAGAGTTGCGCAAGCCCTTTCTCAAACTTGAGATTCTTTCTCTGGGCCTGGTCGGGACGTCTTATGCCCCCGAGGACCTTGCAGGCTTCCTCACGGATGTCACCCCGCCGAAATGTAAGATCGGTGGCAGTGCATACGTCTTTGTTGAATCTCAGCCACACACACGGGCGCATGCGAATGTTGGGCAGAATAAACTATCGAAAACTTTAGCGTTCATACCTATGCTGCGTGGCATTCATGCACAGTACCGGGAGCGTTTGCGGGGACTAGAAGCCGAAGTGGAGCGTCTCTCTGCGTTGCTCGCCTCAGCTGGACCATCTTGATGACCGACTATTTATTCACCCCACGGTCGTAACCGAAATTTCATATTTGTCGCGTTTATTATTTTAACACTTTTGGACTTTAGTTAGAACATGATATACCCTGGGTGTGCACCTCTCGGCTGCAAAGCCCTCCTGGTTGTGGTGCGCTGCTTGCCTTGAGTACGATACACAGAGTGAGGAGATTCTTCGCGCGTCTGTGCATCGGCATAAATCCTTTTTCTCTGGGTTGACAGTAGTGCTGTAATGAGGCAATACTAGTACCTGGACTATAACTTTACGGTGCAGACTTCACCCAATTCGACGCGTTTATACATCGCTTCCTGTTTGAGATATATCTATCCTCGTACACCTGGACGGCAGTCGTGATCAAAAATTTTTTTAACTTAAAGCTGTCACAGCTTGGCTGTCTCGTGATCCTACCTGTAAGTTTCTGTGATGGCTTTGCTCCGTAGAAGGTTTGATAGACGCTCCTCTTCCCGTTGCGACTCGACCAATTAATCACCAGTGCAATACAGATAAATTGGGATCGCATGCACTCGTCGAGGGTGCGATGCATCGTGTCCTTTATATGTATGCCATACAGCAAGTCATGCGACTAAGATTGACTTCTTCGCGTCGAAATCTCGTGTCCGCATTAAAACGGTGATCGCAATTTTCACGTCTCCGTTCGTGCCTGTGCGGGTCTGAGCTTCTATTATCGTCTCGGCCAGGTGATAGGCGCGTAGCTTTCGCAACCCCGTGCGGAAGGTTTTAAGGCCTGCTGAGATCCAGACGTTTCCTTAATCTGCATCGCGTGCTCCACGAGATCCAGACGCAGTAAAGGAAATCTCTTTTTCGGAGAATGCTTCTCGCCCTCTCATGAGTAATTTGAACGTAAAATCTCGATCAAATCTTGAATGTTGTCGTAACTGTGGGCCTATATATTATGGGCAGCCTTGGCAGCGCTTCTCTACTTTTTTCCACCTACCCTTCGATTACATGGCCTCGATAGATTCAAGCGAATCAAAGACTCTGCGACTGCGTCTAGTAGCGCTGCTCTCCCTCTACGACCTCCTCCCTCCATCATTTGACAAGGCTGCATTTCTGGACTTCAACTCTCCACCTCCTCTGGATGCAACTGCTATCGACAGAGAAATTATGCTTCAGTCCTTACTCGCTATTGCACAACGATTACAAAGTCATGGTGCCATTGTGTCGTCTTCCTCCTTGAGTGGCCCAGAAATATCATGTTCAGGTATGATTACCCCCGGATGGTCCTCCGCGTTTGAATATATCATTTGACTTTCCTTTGTATAGGGCGCTGAACTGAACCCTGTATCCGGATCAGTGAAAAATGACTCGAATTTAAAGTGCGTAGTGGTCGGAGTATTCTTGGGCTGAAGGCTGATGATGATACAAAACCTTGCGACACCAAAGGACAACCCCCCCACAGCTAAATTCTTTCTAGACTTGGCTTAACGAATGCTTTACGAACATACGACTCTTCTTCCATTGCATTTATGACTTAAACGTACTTATGTATTCATTTACTATATCTCCTTCAGCCCGTAGCACACCGCCACATATCGTTATGCCGACCGATACAATCAGTTCCTCTAGTCATACAAACATACAATCAGTGCATTAAATACACAGAAATACGAGCAGCCGTGGCCAGTCACACAGAAGGTTCCTTGAACTAGTTATGAATCTTCCCACTCGCCCTCATCCATATCATCATCAGCCAGCTGTCTACCCCCTCTCTCCATCATTCTCCCAACGACACCGACAGACCGGGGTAATGGAAAAGCCCCATACCGCTTCCCAACGACATGTTCAATTGACTCATCCCACTGTGCCCCGCTCTGGAAGAAACGCCGCTTCGCAGTTTGCCCATACATAGCCCCGTACATATCGAACTCGGCGAAGCCATAACTGTAGCCGCCATAGCCGTAGGGGTATGCGTGTGCTGCCGGCTGCTCGTATGCATGTGCCTGAGCCGGGTCGTAGACAGGCGGTTCAATGTATTGCCCTGTGAGGATGCTCATACGTTTCTTCTTGGGAGGGCCTGCTTGAGACCCGTCGTCATCCGAGTCCCACGATTTCTCTTCGTCGGAGGTGTCGGAAGGTGTAGTGTCCGACTCTTGTAGATCGTAGACATATCGAGCATGTTCTATTCAACTTGAGTGAGTTCTAGTGTATCATGGGGAAGAACGATGAATACGCACGGGCGAGTTTAGAATCCAAATTGTCTAGACGGCGTCCCCCTTGGTGGTCATTGCGGAAGCCAAGGTGGTCTCCTACGGACTGCCTGGGGACGTCATGCATTCCAACCGAAGGGGCTCCCGGAAGCTCCTGTAGTTGCTGCAATGCCGTTGTCCTATTCAAGTCAAGTCAATCAAAGTCATTCAAACGTCAACGCCATACAATTCACAGACCTGAGTTTATCCAGCAAGCCATCTGTCACATTAAGGTCTTCCATATTGTTACTGACGACTTCTAAACGATAACGTGGCCCAAACCATTCAAAATACTGATTCCACGGGAGATTTGGGTCGATGTCCTTCTCAATGCCTAGTGCGCATGCAGTTTCATAGGCCCATGCGCGCACGACGTTCTTCACGGTATATCCGCCTCCGCCAAGCAATATCAGGGGTATATCATATTTCCGCAGAAACTGCACACAATGTGCATGTCCTTCCATGGTTATATTGAAACATCCGAGTCTATCGCCCGCCAAAGAGTCGGCGCCGCATTGCAGCACTACAGCGGTTGGACGGTAGACCTCTAAAATCTTTGCAATAATCTATAGACAGGCCATGTCAGGTCGTTTGTTAGGAAACAAGCAACGCTAGGACTTACTGGGTCAAAAATACTGATGAAGGCTTCATCCGTTATTCCGTCCTTCAAGGGGATATTTACCGAATAGCCCTTCCCCTTTCCTCTTCCTTTATCCTCCTGTGTCCCAGTACCTGGAAAGTACTCTCCAAATTTGTGAAAACTACACGTCATAACGCGATCTGTAGTGTAGAAAGCCTCTTCTACTCCATCACCATGATGGCAATCAATGTCGATGTAGAGAACACGTGGATGTGTTCGAAGGAGCTCTAAGATCCCAAGGACAATGTCGTTAATGTAGCAGAAGCCGGAAGCCTCCCGTTTCTTAGCGTGGTGAAGCCCCCCAGCCCAGTTGATAGCGATGTCAGCTGAACCAGACGCTACTCGTTCCGCGGCACCTGTGTTGTCGTCATGTGAGAAGGCAGGCATGTAACGTCCCGAGGCGCTACGCACATATAGAGCCACCCGCTGATATTGAGCAAAATTCAAACACTCCTTCAAAGGCTGGATTATCGTCTCCAACGAGGACTGGACATTTCACGTCAGTGGTGTGACAAACTTGATATGACGAAGTGCACACATCTGGTTCCGTGTCCCGTAAGCTCCTCGACAGTCTCTGGCGTCACACGATTGAGAAAATGGATATATTCGTCGGTGTGAAATGCAGTCATAGCCTCGGCTGTCGCCCTTCTGGGTCTCTGACAAGGTTGAGAATTGAAAGATTCGCTCTACAGAGATCGAGACACACCAGGACCTGCATCTTGTCCAACATATCGTATGCAGTAACCAGCTCATGTGTAACACGGACGCGGTGTGGTTTCATGAGGTGCCCGAGGCCATACGTGTACGCTCCGGCGTCAGCTGTTGGTCCAAGAGTCAATGAACAGCAAAGAACAGAGTTATAGAACGCACGATCATAATAGTAAGCCACACGCCTCTTGGACATCTTCACAACCAGTTTGTTATGTTACAAAGAACAATCAATGGCCATTCATCTGGAAAGAAGGAGCAGGGGAGAAAGAGAGCCCGAATTCAGGCCCGTGCACGCTGCCACTATTAACGATCATGTGAGAAACGTAATGAAATAGGCACCTCTCTCATAAAGGTAACAAACCTCCGAGGAAAAGAAGAGCATACAGTATATATATTAGACTTTCACCCAGCCAAAAACTCCTCTCGACGCTGCCAACTACTCGTTCTGGCCTCCACTGGACCACTGGACCTCCGGATTTCTTGCCGATTGGAGATATTACCACGACTCTGTCAATTTTGGCAACCCTTCAGGGTAGCAACGCGTTTCAACGTGCAAGTGTTACGCGTATTTTTCAAGGAGGCAATATGAACATCTGGAGACAACGGGGGGTCATGGAGAAGAGAAACCTGGAAGACGGCAAAAACGCGTCGCGTGCGGTGTTGTTATCGCGGATCGATCGGTTTTTCGATCGCGCAGATTTTCCTTTTTCAGGTAACGTGGTTCGAACTAGGTTCGAGTTGTGGCTAGAAACTCGTAGGAGATATTGGGACAGCCGCGAAATTTTTTTTAGCGTACCTGAGTATCGATATAGAATTCGACGCAGTGAGTACTAAAGTCCGTACATCATCGAGTTACCTCGTCAGGAGATGCCTTCAAGTTGAGAGAAGAAACCGTGATATATATATGAAGAACATGTAGGGGTCAGAGGACGTGTTGATTTTCATCCTTACATATGTGGCAGACTCAAGTTCTCACCATTATCCGTAGCCCTCGACGTACCCGTTCCATAAACTCAGGACGAAAAAGTCCGATGAAATATGTGAACGGCCTTCAAGTTGTCCGATATCGGGCAAGCGTTTGAATCGTGTTCGATTCGAATGTTATCTTCTCGAAAGTCTTTTTGTAGCCTACACCCAACGAGTTATTTCCCCATTGCTATAGCCATGACACACGGAGATGACAATGAACTCCGCACTCCCACTCCCATATAGCAAGGATGCAGTCAATTGCGGTGGATTCACCAGCCCGACTGGACAAAAGATGGCTCAACGAGTTTCTTTGATCAGTGATGGTCTCAAATTCAATTAGGGCCAATGAATTGATACAGAATACGTCTTACGAATCCCGAAAGATGTTGGGGATCGTTCTGATACGCACTCTGAAGGAACCAATGTCAGTATGAACATAAGAGTTGCAAGAATCAGCTCACCATGACCATAGCCATCCCAAGTGACGTGAGCTGAAGATTCCCAAAGTGAGTACTATGGGAAACGAAAACCATCAATAGCACTTACAGCCATCTCCCCCCAGTTCCCCGTCCTAAACACCCATCCCTTCCCGCGCAGCATCACCCACGCACTCTCCAATCCCTTCGGCAACACATACATCATCAACTCCCCACGGCGGCGCTTCTCCTCCACAAATAGCGCCAGCCCTGCCATAAATCCGGGGAACCAGAATGACGCCCGCGAGATTAACGCCTCTACGAGCGGCACGGGCAGCCGTGCGAGCAAGTTGGAAGATTTGCTTAGCCGCAGGAGCGTGAGGTACTTATGGAGCTTGTGTTTGTAGCAGAACAAGGCTGAAATTTGGTGTGTCAGAGTGTAGTTGAAAAGAGCAGAGTATGAGGAACCGGGTGCTTACTCTGGTAGATAACAACGAAGACGCCGAGGAAGGCGGAGCTACGCATGCTGCCCAATCCTGCCCGTACGAGGACCTTGCCCGGGTCTTGTGCGAACGACTTGCGCTTAAAGAGGACAGCGGGGACAAAGTGGAGTGCGCCATAAATGGGGAGCATCCACTTGAACACGGCGAAGAAACGGTCGACGGGGACGGAACTGCAGTGTGTCAATGCGGGATGTACGGCCGCACATGGTGCGTAATTTGGGAAATAGATGGGTTCGGTGAGAGCGCTGGGCTCGGGGGGAGAGAGGACAAGCGAACGGAGGTTGAGGAGTTCCGTAAGGTTGGTTCGGGTGATATCCTGCAAAAGGGAGCCGTCAGAAATGCGACGAGGGGGTTCGAAAGGTTATTTACGCTTTGTGAGGTTATCCTGTCGAGGTCTGCAACATCAAAACTACCTCCCCGTACGAGACCCATGTTCATTTTGACACATTCTGGAGGGACCTTGGCAGCTTGGCCAATCCTAGACAATCAGGCAACTTGAATAAAATGTATCATCATCAAGCAAACAACTTGCCAAGTAGTATATGAGTGAGGGAGGGTATCAGGGCGTAAAAGGAAGGCGTAGAGAATCTGACCACACCTGTGACGCAGTTAGCATTATCCTGAAGAAAGAAAATATAAACCTACGCCAGACAAAAGACTAAAACATCGCCATTAGGTACGTTAATATTTCGTTTCGTTGTGTATGCATTATATGAACCCTGCAGTCCTCTGGATCGATTGAATGAGAGAGACTTCGGCAAGCACGGTGACTGCTTACCGAACAAACAACTGCTGCGCGATGACGCCTCTTCTCCCTCTTTTCTCCCACATGATTGCGAGGCCGCCAGCAATTGCACCTGCCAGAGCAGCATGCCATCTTCTGGTCTTCTTGCGAATTAACGCCAGCTGCGCGCCAGCACTTAGTGATAACCGCGCACTGCGTTGTGAGAGAGGGACACGAAGCGTGGTCGTTGGGTGTTCCGCGGTCGGACCATCGTCCTCCTCCTCTGCGTCGCTCAGGAATGGTGTTCCTGAAAGGTCACCATTAGACGGTAGACGACGCTTCGAAGCTGGTGGATTGAGAGCAGGGATGAGAATGGGGAGCGCGTTGAGCAGAAACTTGTACACCGATGTGAATGTCCCTAGAAAAGAGTCAATCCAATTCTTGAAAAAAGTTTGCAACGTCGAGCTCACCAAGCATGAGCCCAAACCGCATTGTATCTGGTCCAAAGATCGCATGTCGTATAACAGCGAGTCGAATATCCCTTGTCTCACTTCGTTGGCCGTAGAACCATACAGGAAGATAATGTCGCGCACCTAGGCACCCGTTTTATTCTAATGAGGGCCAGCACTAGATTGATACACGCTCGTATGCTCAGTGCAAGCGTCCCAGACCCTAGACAGTGCACCGCATAAGCACCCCCATTTGAGTACAGTGTTCAGCGCAACTAACGGAGTCCCCCCGCGGCGGCATGCTCCAAACACGCTCTCAGCGTCGGTAGATCGACTACAGGCTCACCGCGATCCCTCCAGATGATCTTCCGGGCCTCCCTGAGTCTCTCCTGGTGGTTGGCCAGTGCGACAAGGTTGTCAAAGGACGCCATAGCGCGACGCGGTGTAAAGAGAATACCCTCAGCCGGGGTGGGTGGCACGTCTGGGGTAGAAGCGCCAGTCCTGGGCGTCGCTGACCCAGAATTCATCATGTACAAGTAGTGTTGACTGTGATCCCCAAAGTCTGGGGTAGTCAACTTTTGGTTGGCGGGAACGTGAAAGCCGACGACAATCACAAGTCTAAGATCAGAAACCAACTATAGCACCCGTCTGATTGGCACGTTCCTGTACTTACACAAATCCAAAATTTTACAACTAGATA